>OX463838.1:11212564-11386925 GCA_949825065.1 Odontocerum albicorne
TTACATTGATTTAGTACACAATACAAATTTCTCTGATTTATGCTCTGTTGATCCGTGTCAAATTATTAAAACGCAGCTCTACATAGACATTTTGAAATTATAACAGAATAATTTTAAGAGTGTCAATGAAATATGTATCGTATCAAATCATTGAAAAATATTTACTCCACAATACATCCGAATTGATGATATGGTCATATTGAAATCCTGACTGGTAGATTACATTGTCTTTGGCTCCTATATCGAGCTTTCGGATTTTAGAACCTTTGGAATAGGCACGGATATCGCCTTTTCTCATTGCACGTTTTTGATATTACTGAAGAGACAACATTCGTATACGTCTAGTTCGTGCGAATATTGTTTACCAAGCAAACTTTTTAACTAGAGTGGGATCTCTTTTTTTTAAATTACTTATTTATTTTTGACTAACATCGGAAACCTGAAATATCCGAGTAAAAGTCAAATATCTCACCAACTAGGCCACGGAAACATCAGTTAATAATACGAAACCATTAAATGTGGTGTTTTTGTTTATGTGTAGCTTTAGAAAGTTGTGCATATTAAGCTACTTCTAGAATTAATCGAGTTGTTTTGAACAAGATAATAGAGTGGTGATAAAAGCTCTCTCAAAGTACATGGATTAATGAAAACACTATTTACACGAACAATATTCTTTAGATGGAAATAAGAATTCTGCGCGCTATTGCTGGGAAGACTTTTGCGTGATCGTGTAAGGAACACCACAATCCGAGAGGTCTGTGAGGTCCAAGATGGGGTCAGATGTGGACGACAGTGTCGACGATACTGGTACCAACATGTACAGAGAGTGAATTCCACAAGAATTCCATACATAGCTCTGCATGGGGTGCCTGATGGACGGCGTCCGCAGGGAGACCCCCGAAACGATGGAGAGATAGCTGGAGCTCAGCATCACAGGACAATCCTGCAGTTCAGACTCTTGATAGTCTACAGAAATTTTAAGGAGAAGAATTATTTCGACAGTTATTGAAAATAATTATAAATGAGCTTAGAATTTACACGTGAAATTGAAAAAAATAATCGTAGCTCTGTATAAATTAACATTTGTAGATTTAATGCAGCTGTGTATAATTTACATTTGTAGATTGAACGCAGCTCATTATAAATTTACGTTTGCCACTGAAAGCAGCTCAGTATAATTTTTTTTGCGACTGAAAGCAACTCAGTATAAATTTGTTTGCGACCGAAAGCAGCTCAGTATAAATTTACATTTGTTGACTGAACGCAGCTCAGTATAAAATTAAGTTTGCGACCGAAAGCAGCTCAGTATAAATTTACATCTGTAGACTGAACGCAGCTCAGTATAAAATTAAGTTTGCGACCGAAAGCAGCTCAGTATTAATTTACATTTGTTGACTGAACGCAGCTCAGTATAAAATTAAGTGGCGACAGAAAGCAACTCACTATAAATTTACATTTGTAGACTGAATGCAACTCGGAATCTATTTGTTTGGGTAATTTAGTATGAAATATAAAGCTTTCTTGAAGCATATCGAACTGTGCAAATCTTGTGTTTCTCTTCATATTCAGATTAAATCGTATTTGCCTTTGAAAATATCAGGGCTTTTTTATATAAACTGACAAAAGCAGTCGATGTACTTTCACCCGCAAAAAGGCTTTTCCTAAGAAAGTGCTTAACACGTGTACCGTTTTGCAACTGAAATCCTGCGAGATCAATCATACGGCCTATCCCCTCAATTGAACAGTTTTGAAAACTTCACTTAACATGTTGAAAAAAAAATCGATAAATATTTTAAATAAACCTCCATGCCCTAGTCGGTAAGACGTCTGTCTTTCGACCCGGTGGACGGTACACATTTTTTTCTTCTATTTTTCACTTCAGACCTTTGTAACATCTTTCTGATTAGTTGGAAGAGATTTTCACATGACAATAAACCCGCTAGGTAGTAATTGTATTGGTCTAGTTTTCACTTCAGGTCTTTATAAACATCATTCTAATTGGTAAGAAGAGATTGTCACATGACAATTAACTCGCTAGGTGGTACTGTTTACAACGAAAGCTAAAACAATATTATTCAAAGATAATTTGTTTATTTAGGTTGAGGGTAAAAAAATTACCATCTCTTTTTAATTTATTATATATAACATATTTCCAATTATATTAAATTGAACTATTATAGAAAATTGAATCCAGATTAGTTGTTATTTTATTCAGTGGTCTTGCATGCACGCTAGTACGATGTGACGGAAAGCGTTTGTGCTAATATTTTGCATGCTTTTCGCTAAACATCGTTTCCTGCACGTGTATGCGAAATAAAATGCTAAGGCGTGCGTGCTTTGAGATACTTATTCAAAAATTTAACGCGGTATTTCATGATAGTAAAAACTGTTATGAAGTTTTCGCCTATCCTTTTTCTGTATAACAAAGAATCTTTGAGCTAAGAATAAAATAAACCAGCATAGGAATGCTTAATCACAGAAAATATATTTTTATTATATTGTTACTAAGAAACTAAAATCTTCTTCGTTTTCGAACTGAATTCTTTTCTTGCTTTTCATAAAAATGATCAAGTCACAGTGTAAGTTTTTTCACTTTATGTTAACTATTGCAACAGATAAATTGAAACACCAGTTACACTCAGTGTAAATGAGATTAAAAATTTGTTTGTAAATTGTTTTTTTTTCAAGTGGCACGTTCTTTAGGTTTTCAAGTTTTGATTAGAATATTGTTTAATTGGAATTTATTCTTTCCTTCTTATGGTACCCTCCAACTTATTCGATTTCGTTATACTGACATATTGAAGAGCGTGGTCGGTTAAACCATGAAAGGTTATAATATTCGTACACTACTTTGATCACATAGTAATGTAAAAAGAATTATGCTAGGCACAAAAAGCAGTTTTTTAAAGTAAAGAACAAATACCGATTTGGTCTTCCGTCAGACTGGAGTTCCGTCAGACTTCCGTCAGTCTTGTCATGAATGTTCTTCTGTGTATTTTAAAAAAAGCTTGTAAAATGAAACAAGCAAGAATTTATGACATAAGATGATAAAATTTAAAAAATGTAATACAATGCATTAAGTACACAAAAACAAAGGGTCATGATCCACGCTCGATACGTTATATATTATACGATTCTATAACAGTTGTCAATTCTCTGACTCTTAAATTGGCGTTGAGCATGCCACATGTCAAGTTGCCCTCCAGGTTATACTATACACAATGAAAGTGTAATACAATACAATAAGTACACAACAATAGAGGATCACACTCGACGCTCGATATGTTGTACATTATAATACGATTCTATAACAGTTGTCAATTTCCTTGGCCCTTAAATTGGCGTTGAGCATGCTACATGTCAATATGCCTCCAGGTTATACTATATACAACGAAAGTGTAATACAATACAGGTAAGTACATAACAATAGAGGATCACTCTCGACGCTCGATCTGTTGTACATTATAATACGATTCTATAACAGTTGTCAATTCTCTTGACCCTTAAATTGGCGTTGAGCATGCTACATGTCAATATGCCCTTCAGGTTATACTATATACAACGAAAGTGTAATACAATACAATAAGTACACAACAATAGAGGATCACACTCGACGCTCGATATGTTGTACATTATAATACGATTCTATAACAGTTGTCAATTCCCTTGCCCTTAAAATTGGCGTTGAGCATGCCACATGCCAATATGCCCTCCAGGTTATACTATATACAACAAAAGTGTAATACAAAACAATACGTACACAACAATAAAGGATCACACTCGACGCTCGATATGTTGTACATTATAATACGATTATATAACAGTTGTAAATTCCCTTGGCCCTTAAATTGGCGTTGAGCATGCCACATGTCAATATGCCCTCCAGGTTATACTATATACAACGAAAGTGTAATACAATACAATAAGTACACAACAATAGAGGATCACACTCGACGCTCGATATGTTGTACATTATAATACGATTCTATAACAGTTGTCAATTCTCTTGACCCTTAAATTGATGTTGAGCATTTATCATAAATCCTTTAGAAACGAACGTTGCCATAAACAGAGGAGTGTAATTAGAGGCAATTATTCTAGATACGGCATATTCAATACATTTGACTTCTTCGCCAGAGGTCGGCGAGACTGTGAGGGTTATCAGAGAATACGTTGTAGTTCTATCATTATTCGATACCTAAGTTACGATTCTATCACATGCTGTAACGTTGTGTAATTTTTTTATGTTTCTCATTTATTTGTTATCATAATAAGATTTCATATTGTCGATTGGAAAAATAAAAATATCATTAACATTACGGTTGGGAGTCGGAGCTGGAGTCAGGAGTCGGGAGTCGTGGAGTCGGGAGTCGTGGAGTTGTTAGTCGGAATCAAAGTCGGTGTCAGTAGAAGTTATTCTAAATTCAATTTCGACGTCAATATTTGATACACTTTTTAAAACTTATCGATTACATTAATTATCTTATGAAATATGAATTATTGTACTACACAAATAGCGTGCAGTACGATGAGGTATCCCTGTAGATTATTTAAAAAAACACTACATTTAAGTAGTTACGCCACGTGATTAAACCTAACAAAAGGTTTAGCAATATGTATAATTAGGTACCATAATTGGAGTCGAAGTTGGAGCCGGAGTCGAAGTCAAACATTTAAAACTATTGGATTTGGATTACATTGGAGTTGGAAGTTAATTTTGCCAGCTCCACAACCCTGATTTTTATTATTGATATATAATACGAGTACATTAAAAAATAACTATAGTTCGGAAATTCTAGGATGAGTCCTGTGACAGCTCACAAATTTGCCCCAATACAACCTTATGTAATGTATTTACCTAAATAACTTGCTATTTATTACAATAGAATTGAGGCTTATATTAAAGTTGATAAATAATTAAAATTACTGAACATCGTTACAGGGTTGTATTGGGGCAAATTTGCGAGTTGTCATAGGACTCATCCTAGAATTTCCGAACTATAGTAATAATAAAAACAAAATATAAAAAAACCGAATATAAATTTAAAAAGGCCATCGATGGCCTGGAGAAAGAGTCGAACTCTGTGTCCTAGTTGGTAAGACGCCTGATGCTAGGGAAATCCGTGAATTATGAAAAACAATTTGGAGTGACAATGCATGAATAAAAAGTACAATGAACATAGCAATGCGTGGGTAAAAAGGTTTTTTTTTTTAGTAAGACGAAGAAAGAATATTTAAAAATGGTTTGGGACATGTGGAGAGAATGAATGACGAATAAATGACTAAACGAATAAATAAGTCAGACGTGAAAGGTGTGCGTGAAAGAGTTAGACCGAGAAAAAATATTGCTGATTTAAATAAATGAAATTAAAAAAAAAAAGATTAAGTGAGAAGTATTAATAATAGAAGATTGCGTATGACGAGATGTATAAATGTGAAGGAGGGAAAAGTTCTGAGCTTGACTAGAAAAAAATCGAGATCTGTTCTCTGTGCATATCCGCAAAGGACACCACGTGATGATATGTATGTATTATATGTATCGTAGTATTCGTCGTCGGGAATCGAATTGGAGACCTTACGATATACGTGAGATTAAAAATTACATTTAGACAGTAGATATTATAAATTACATTTAGACAGTAGATAAATTAATTCAAATTACACCAAAAAAGAGCTTTTAAATCAGAATTATCTTTATACATAAACAATAAGGATTAGGACGCGCTTATTCTCAGTGAGAATCACTCCCAACCAACCATAAAGGTCTTAAATAGTCCTTGAATGAAAACCTGACTGGAATCATTTAAAAAAAAATGGGTTCCAGCGAGCATCGAACCCGCAATATCCGGGTTGAGGGTATGCGTCTTACTAACTAGGTCACGGAGGTCGTCAAACTTTCATATATTTACTAGACCTTCAATAGTTGTTTTAATTATGTATCAAGATTTTGTCGGTAGGATAGAAACATTTTTGAACTGGCATCACGATAAGTTGGCGACCCCTATGCGTGGATAGGTCGGGCGCGAATACTTTACCGTTCATTGGCACACATTTCCTCACCCTCCCTGCGGCCGCGGGGCCACCTTCCTATCTTCCACCGCTCCCTCCTCGCCTCGTCTCCATCACTCCATCGACTGTCCACTGAGTATTGTCGAATTCTTGCATTTTAGTTGGCCCACCTGCTGCTCTTCGGAGTTTTTATTTGACCGTTGTCCGCTTTATCGTCACGTACTACCGTTTTAACAAAACAGTCATCGTGAAGAAATAGGAACATTGTTGAGAGTTGTAAGTATAGATATTTATCATATCTCGTATATGGCGAAAGAGTGACTAAGCGACTTAAGAAGTAAGGCCTCGACCACACAGGTAGGAGCCTCGCTTGATGCTTAGAGATATGCTGCAAGTTAGGCGACATATCTTAACGAACCAACGTACACACTGCACGATTAGTCGTCGAGAGAATCTCCTAGCGAACAGACGTGTTGGTTAATTTACAAGATGGCGGAAGTTTTAATGACAGCTGTGTATAAAAGGGATCCTTTGGGGAACCCATCGAGCAAATTAAAGAAAAATGTACCTGTAATAAAATCACTTTGGAATGAAGTTGCACAGAGAGTAAATAAAGATGGTGAGTTGTAATGAAATTGGTTAGTTTTGAGAGTGACATCTTGTGTTGTCTCAACCACTCCCAACTGTCAAATGAATTTGTGCGTAGCACTTTGAGGCATGAAGTCACCTAGTATATGAGTCACGTAAAACCTAGCTTAGCACTTAACAAAGCACTTTAGTGTGACATCGGCCTAAGACATGAAAAATGTGCGTGGAAGAGATGGACTGAGTAAAACATGGCTGGTTCAAATTAATCAGATTTCAAGAGAAGGTCTAAAGTGAGAAGTATGAATAATAGAATATTGTGCGTGACGAGATGTTAGAACGTGAAAATGAAATAATTTAAAGTGGCCAAGTTTGTAAGACGTTTGACTTCCTTCGTACCAAAATAAGGAAATATAAAAAAGGATTCCAGCCTGGTAAAAGACTTCGTCAGGTAACAATATTTGCAAACGTCGAGTACGTGTTCTAGTGTTGTTGTTGCCTCTTAACGTGCGGTAGTGACGAACCACGAGTTCCGATAACTGAGGCCAAATACAACATTTCCTCTCGGCCACATTTTTCAATATGTTAACATCACTCATTCGAATATGTTAAAGGGAACCTACCATACGAAATAAAAATAAATCTTGTTCATAGTCAAATTTACTTCCTATCAAATATTGAAATAATTCATCCAGACATTTAAAAAAATAAAATAAAATGTCAATCAATAACCTGTTAAGATGATAGTCAAAAATAGTATTCTAGTACCAATTGTGATGTATGGAAGTTAAACGTGGACTTGTAAAAATACTGAATGGAGCCGAATAAATGCTGTTCTGAGAAGAATGCACAGGGTGACAATGTAAGACAGAATACGCAATTATATGATTATGGACTCCTGTGAACTTAAGACTGACGTATTAAGTTATATCAAGAAGATCACACAGAGATGGTCTGGACATGTAGAACGAATGAATGAAGAAAGACTAACAAAACAAATATACAGTGCAAATGTGAATAGAAGGCGTGGCAGAGGAATACCAATGAATATATGGTTGAATCAAATGTATATTACGAAAGAAGGAAGTGTAAAAATCAAAGAAATCGTAGGTGTTGTATGAGAAGGTGTTTGGATGCAGAAGAGGCGAAATATGTTTGTCGCGATATAAAATTCTGGCGCTCTCTCCTTTCTACCCAGCTCAACAGAAAAACGGCGTGATGAACGTATATATGTAAATAATATTTTTTAACTAAATGTCACTTAGTGACAACGCACTTTTCTTCCTTGAATCCTTCAGTAAATTATATTTTTTGAATAGACTTTATCATAAAAAACAGACAGTTTATCATAAAAAATAGCCTTGAAAGTTTAATACTACCCAAAGGATTTATCAACCTTTCTTATTACTAGAATTATGTAATTTGTATTTGTTGGTAAACGTCTTAAGATACCATTACATATAGTACATCCTGTTTTAATCCCGTTACCCAAATTCAGTAGATTTTTTCAAGTGGTGCTTATAAGTTGTTGTTACGAGTAATTGACAAAAAAAAGTGAAATACTCCAGGGGTGATATTATTTAATAAAAATACAACAAAGTGTTGTGAACATTATTTTCATATTTTCATATTTTATTCAATAATTTATTTGGTTTTTCATTCTGCAAAGGTACAATCGATGAGTTTATTGCCTAACAACAATATCTTCGAAACAACCAGATTGGAGTTACATACTCGTATATTGAATATATTGCTAGTTGACAGGTTTCACAGTTTTTAGGTTGCATACAAATGGAAAAAGAAAACTTTAAGTGCGGACAAAAAATACAAATTTAAAGTTTAGAATAAAGAAATTAGATTTATTTTTTGATACTCGTATCACCAATGACTTGGAGAGGGGAGGGAAAGTGGAATAATAGAATATGGAATAATGAAAGACACTATGCCTTAAAGAGAAATACAATTGAATGACGACCTCCGTGATCTAGTTGGTAAGACGTCTGTCTACCAAGCCGGCGGTTGCGGGTTCAAGTCTCGTTGACACCCAGATTTTTAAAAAAGGATTCCAGTCCGGTTTTCTCTTAAGGCTTCTTTGACTTATTTCTGATTGGTTGGAAGATATTGCCACACATCAATAAGCTTGCCAGGTTGTACTGTATACAACGAAAGTGTAATACGATACAATGTTTTTTTTAAGACGCGTTTGTAGCAAGGCAATGAATGCAATTCCTACAGCAGCTGATTCGAGTGTTTAACACCATGGACAGTAAAAAATGCTACATTTTATTTTTGGTTTTAAGTGAATTTCTGCATGGTTTATATTATTACATTTTTTAATTAAAACTTTATATTATGTGCACGTTAAATTCAATACGTATTCATCATATGCTATATCCCTGCTAGGAATTGAATAATTGGAAAGATATGAATAATGCATTTCGACAATATAATTCTAAGAAACTCGGATATTATTCAATCGTTCATTCATTTCCGTGTTCAAAAAATCAATTGTGAATTTTGCCACGTGTTTTAGAAGGAGGCAACAGAGATCGCCCTATCATTCGAGTCAAGCAGGTCTTACTCACATCATGTTTTCCAGATGTTTGAACAAGTCATCGTGTGCTGTGACACCTGTATAGTGCTGCAATCACTTTTATGCTACTCGAGCTTAAAATAACTCATTTTCGCATGTTTATCTTGCATATAGTCACCCTTACTCGGAATATGTTCAGTGCTCTTCAAGTGCAGTTGGTGTTTTAGTGCCATATTTTCTGAGCACTCTATCTAGTCGTCAGATATTTTTTCTTTCCACTTCAGAGAATGTGCTTCGTCCGAAGGAATTGTCAGTTCTTGTGCTCTTTTCAAGAAACTATACTTTTTTTAACGAGGTTAAAAAAAGTGCAAATACAGAATACAGCAATGAATCATTGAGGTTTTCAGTAAAATAGTGAAAAATGAATCTTGGAAGATGTAAAAGTTTTCCTTTTTAAAATAAATAATATTAACCATAACAGTATCAATGTGATATTAATCATCTAGGTTTTTAGGAAATAAAAATCAATCAGTCTTGTAATAAATTAATAAATGGAGCAGTTTTAAGTGCTTTGAAGTGCATTGGTAAATAAAAACTGCAAGATAAAAAATTATGATTCATAAAAAAAATGTAGGTCGTTCAATAACAACCTTATGTTGTAATGTGCTTTCTTAGTTTTTCTTTAAAAAAATCACTTTTATTAATCTTTGACACTGTTTGATTGTGAAGTCTTTATTACATTCATTTATATATTTTCTAAGAAATACTGTAATGGATTATGAAGGTGGGGAAGTTATTAAACAAAATTCCAATAAAGAACTAATCACGTGTTATGTATGTTAGGATAAGTTAAAAATATAAAGAATGGCCGATAAAAGGTCTATAAAAAAATAATACGTTTATTGAAACAATTAGGAATCATTTACTTATCATGGTACTTTTAGAAGTAGGGAAAATTGGAAGGAAAACGGGAGGAAAAATAAATATAAAATGTGCTGGAAAATAGTAGGAAAAATGTGAGAGAAAACTTTTGACCATATTTTTTTTTATCCTGTACGCGCCGTATATTCAGATCTTTATATCACTATAAATGTCTTCCACCCATTTAATATATCTCACATTCTCATATTAATTTAGTGACATACTCGTGTATGAATTTACTGTCTAAAACTTCTTAAATATTTAGTATTGTTCAGTTCGATCACATCACTACCCACGCTGTTATGGGGGTATATAAAAACTACCATACAGTAACGATCTATACTAGAAGATCGAAATCTTCTTTATTTTATATGAACGTGATGTCATGTAGTAACGAAAAAGAAACTACTCAAAAGTGAATCCTTGAGTGCGATAATAATAGTAGCAACGACATGGGAGAAGGAATTGACTCCCAATGCAGTTAATATATCTATAAAGCAGCTTGATACCTGTAGTTCAAACAGTCTAGTAGATTACCAGTACTTGTACAGAAAACTTCGAATGCTGTAAAACTATCTTTTGAAACCACTAGATCGAAGTAGCCAATCGATCCGAAAATGAACTGAGGCTGAATGAAGAGACTTTCGAAAATTATCATCGCAGTACCACAAAATGTGATCAATAGATTGATCCAATGACAGTAAAAAATACAACAGGGCGAAGGGACAAGATTAAAGATATTTTTTATTTTTTTTAAGTATTGTAGTAGTTTTCCACTGTTTTTACATTCCTCCCTTTTCTTTTAAATTGTGATCCACAAATCACCCTTTTTATAGGATATAATGCCTAGCGAACTAAGACTTAAGTTTTCGACTTAAAGAGCTACAAACTAGTGTCTTACTTTAAAATAATATTAAGATACAGAATACAATCTTAAAAAGTATATTTTTGAGTTAAAATATTACGGTAACGGTGAGTAAAAGGCAGCTTTAAAAATAATTTTCAGATGGTATGGTAGTTAAATTAAATCCAGTATATTCGACAAATACTAGTATGTTAAGTTATGGTGCTTTTTATGTACTTGGTATAAAATATACGAGACCGTTTGTGCTTTATGGTTAGCGGCGAATATTTGTTTATTTAATCCAACTTGTGATTAATAATATTGTATGAAAGTGAGAAATGGAAATTTCCGTTTCAAGACGTTAAGTCTTTTTTACCGTTCAAAGGCTGTACATTTGGTTTCTATAATTCTGTTTTCATTTATCATACCTGATACGCACCATATCTGTCAATGTACATCACTGAATATCTGGTAACCTCCGTGGCCTAGTTGGTAAAACGCCTGTTACTTAACCGGAGGTTGCGGGTTAAAATCTCGCTTGGACCCAGATTTAAAAAAAATGATTTAAGTTTTGTTTTCACTTAAGACCTCTTTAACAGATTTGTGGCTGGCTAGAAGAGATTACCACACGGCAATACGACCGCTAGATTTTACTGTATACAACGAAAGTGTAATATAATACAACATATAACCTGATCCCGCACAATTTCTCCACCTGCTTTCTTCATGTTTTTTTTATGTCAACCTACAGGATGTATTCCTTCTAGCCATAAACTATCTAATAATACAAATAAAATGTATAAAGCGCCATTCAGAGACCAGACTCTTCTCAAGGGCCTTCTAAATCGAAATTCGAACCCTATATTATTGTGAAATTAAAATATATTAAATAAGTTGAATGTAAAGATAGGCAGGTGGCGGCTCCGGCCATTTTATTTGTTGATTTCCCGCATCTGCATCCGCATGGATAAAATTGATATTTTAAGAAAGATGAAAACAAGAGTTTTAAATTAACAGTTTTGAATATCACTGAATATGATTCGCGTATAACTTGAAACTATTATAGTTGGGTTAAATATATTTTTTTATTTAACACTTCGTTGCAAAAACAATCTGGCGGGTTTATTGTCAGGTGGCAATCACCAGACAACCAACCAAACAAAAGTAAATAAAGCAAGTTTATTAAATACTTTCCAAATAAAATCTGATAGGCTTATTACCAGGCAGCAATATCTTTCAACCAACCAGACAAAAGTAAATGAAGCAAGTTACTTGATCGCAAAAAAACATTCAAATGACTATCCACCCCCACAAAAATTCTTAACATATACGTGAGCATACGCCCACAAACTCCATAAAGACGGACAATCACCCGAACATTCCTTTTCATATAAAGTGAGATATAATCAAGCAAAGGAAATGGTAGGGATGGTGGAGAAGAAAGAAAAAAATCAGGAATGAAACGCGTTATAATATATTACCGACTAGAAATTTAGAGTTTTTTCAGTCGCTTCTTAAAGCATCCCAAGTGACATGGTCTCAAAAAATATTAATCTTTATGAAATTTTAAATATATACATTTTCAAATGGATTAAAATGGTGTTTTAATGTTTGATTACATTTGAATAAATGTGAATTTCCAGTGTTAACGGTAGAAATATTATTTGATTAATTTTTCTTTCCCCAATAGTTATTAAGTTTAATCAAAAGTTTTGTATTCAGTAAATATTTTCCAGATGAGTTTTTAATTTCGAAACGATATTCACGGTATAATTAAAGTAATGAGTGAGTCGATTTCACTAAAAAGTTTGAGAAATACATTTTTTTGGTGTAGTCCACATATTCACTGAAGTTAATTTGTATTCTAAGTTGTTTCACAATGACTAAAAAAACTGAAGTATGTTTAGCTTCATGATCTTTGCCCAGATACACTCTCGTATTATACTTCTCGGCCTTGTTACCCAAAAGAGTAAAATGATGTCATCTTGAGATTACGATCAAATTGCCCATAAAATTCGCATTATATGTGAGAAAATGCCTTTAAAAGATTATTTTTTCGTAATATTTCCTAAATATATTCTTAGTTTATCTTATTTTTTTCCCATCACACGGTACTAATACATGGAAATGTTTATTTTTTTTACTTTTGTTAAAATATATAATTTGAATATAAAATAATTCAAATGGTATCGTTGGATAGTGTGAATGATA
The DNA here is from genome assembly GCA_949825065.1 of Odontocerum albicorne. NCBI lineage: Eukaryota > Metazoa > Arthropoda > Insecta > Trichoptera > Odontoceridae > Odontocerum > Odontocerum albicorne. The sequence continues at coordinate 11,225,668 of OX463838.1, forward strand.
TTTTGAAAGAAGGAAAAGTAATAAGTATTAGAAATCGCTGGAACTGTATGACATAGTGCATGGATGTGGAAAAGGTGAAGTATGTATGTTGAGATAAGAAATTGTGTCTCTCTGTCCTATCTGCCATCCCCAATAGGGAAATGACTTGATGATCTGTATGTATGTTTCAACAATTTCCACCAATGAAAAATGAATGGTATAGACTGTGTTGCAACGACTGAAAAAGGTGTGATTGTTGCACAATGAAAAAAAAATGTAATCTTGGGTTCTTATATCGTTTGGTTAACTTATCATTTTAATATAAACAACTAACAGATATTTCCGACAATAATTACCAGATTGTTAAAAAAATTAAGTATATTATTCAACTCTTTTGCAAGTGATTTATATAGTTCATGCCTTCGTTTTTATTGAAATTGATAAAAAACTAGCATTCTTTTATTTTATTTATTAATTAATTTTCACATGCATACATATCATCATGCCATGTCCCTTGCAGGGAAGCAGAAATAATAGATTTCCAAAATTTTCTATCCGAGTAAACAAATTTCGCGTCTTACACATTCATAGATCTCGTAATGCACCATATTTTATTATTCATACTTCTTACTTTACATTCTTTCAAAATCTTTTCCACTTGATCCAGCCACACATTTCTTGGTCTACATCATCCACGCACACCTTGCAAATCTGACTTACATATTATATACTCGATTAGCAGATGAACAACATACTCGCCCACTCACTTATTAGTAAAATTTTAGGGCTACTTGAAAATATATGTATACATTAAGGGTGGCTTAAAACAAAAAAAGTGAAAACCAGTGCTATAAATTGAGTGTTTTTTTTTCAAAAAATTACTAATCTCTTGAATAAGATTAATGTAAACGTGCCATTATGATTTTCTCCAAATTTGCCCGTCTTCTATATTACTTCGTTATTAATTTAGTATTGACCGAAACTGATCATTTGTCATGATTGAGTATGAGTTTATTCTGTGTAAGCTTTTACACTTCAGCAAGTACACAGTCTTGATAGATCCAATCCAAAGTTCCGATGGCAAGGATATTTGACTTCTAAGATGACCATCGGATTTAATCTGCTGCTGCCTTCCGTTAGACCGAGTTATTTTTTATTTGCTTTATAGCGAAACCATAATTTATGATGTCAGCATATAAGTTAGAGGAAAAAGCAATAATTCAAATGAAAAATAATCTAACTAACGAAAAATAATCTAATAACCATTCACAAAAATCAGAATTCCTCAAAAACAAGCCAAGAACTGGAAAACGTTGTTTTGATTTTGATGGGGTTTTAAAGTGTAAACATCGTTCTCTGTGGAACATATTGTACTCTATATAGTACAACTAAAAATGTATACAAAACAATTCCTTTACTAAATAATAATATTTCATCTTTGTTATAAACAGCATAAGATGTCAAGTTTAAGCTTGTTTAATACCATTATGGTTGATTAGAAGAGATTGCCACATGCCAATAAACCCGCCATGTTTTACTGTAAGTACGAGATATGTAACAAAAGTGTAATAAAATATAACATTATCATAGAACAAGCGCTAATATTTATTTTATGCAGTACCGATGCCGACCCATAAATAAAATTCTCTTTTTTGTACGCAATTAGCCAATGAAATTGAAGCTGTAAAAATATATATTGTACTCGTATGTAATAAAGCATCGTATCTATCAAGCATATATTGGCTAATAATAATATTTAAATACATGCATATATACCATCACGTCATATTCTTTTAGAGTTAGACAGTGAGTAAATATCTCCATGCTTTTCTATTTCTATTACCTGCATACAGCTCGACTCCCGTGGCCTAGTTGGTAAGACGCTTGTCTATGGACCCGGAGGTTGCGACTTTGATTCTCGCTGGAACCCAGATTAAAAAAAAACAAAGGATTCCAGTCTGGTTTTTACTTAAGACCTCTTTAATATCTTTCTGGTTGGTTGAAAGAGATGGCCACATGGCAATAAACCCGCCAGGTTCTATTATATACAATGAAAGTAATACAATACACCTCTCACTTCGATCACAACCATATATCTCGTCGTACACGCTCTTCCATTTGTCAAAAGAAAATGAATCGCAAATTAAAATGCAATAATTTCTTAATTTTTCTGTTTACATTAGATTATTAGTGGAAAAATAATAATCATTGTATTTTGATTTTATGTGCGATATCAAAGTAATGAATGGGAAAAACAACTTTTTTTAAAATGTCAAATGGAAGATTATTATTATGTTTGTCAATACAATGTTTCGATGGAAAGTTTCACAATGTTTGCGGAAAATAATCAAATTTGCCAAGATGATAGTCCACAACAGTATTTTAGTACTAACTAATGTATAGGACTGAAACGTGGACGTGGAAAAATACTGGTATACGCCGAATAAATGCACTGAGAATAATACGAGTATATGGGGTGATAATGCATGACATAATACGAGTACAGTATTAAATGATTAGGGATGAATGTGAACTTAACCCTTTTAATCCCACGATATTTTGGATAAAATGTGCGAAAAATCCCAAGCATTACTTGACAAAAAAAAAACAGTAGCCTATATTTTATTTTTTATCTCAGTTAATATTTACTTTTAAAACCTATTTTTTTTGTGGAGACCTCCCTGTAGAATGTAAAATAATAAGTAATTATCATATTTCATAAAATATTTTTTTTATTCAACATAAAAACTTGTATGAAAACTTTGAGGCCGATCATCGGTCCTGTGGGATTTTTTCAATACAACAGTTGGGGCTGATAATGTGCCCCGTGGGATTTAAAGGGTTAAGGCTGATGAAGAGGATTCTGAGATGGTTGTGACATGTAGAATGAATCAATGAACTAACGATAGAAATATTTGGCACAAATATGAGTGTACGGAATATTATAGGAATATCAAGAAAAGTCATATTGGATTAAGTTAATGATACTCGTATTTTGAAAGAAAAAAACGTAGAAAGTCAGAGAAATCGTAATTGTATGAGAAGATGTATGGATGTGGAAAAGGCGTAGGATGTATGTCGAGTTAGAAAAGTCTGACATATTGTCTTCTCTGTCTACTCCGACATGGAAATAGCGCGATGGTGTATGTACTCGTATGTATTCTTGTATATTTGTGCATAAAGATAGTCTGGGTCATTGACCGTCGCGCGCTACCCGCGATAACGCGCCGCGCCGCTCGCGCGCAATCTTCTATGTGCGCCCGACAACGGCTGCCACGCAGTCCTACTGAATTCTCACCGCTACTTTGTCAGTATCGCGATATCAGTTATACATGATGTACGGGAAACTCTCTACTGGTTACTCTGATATGTTCCGTGTTTATAGTAGATAAAATAAAGGAAGGAAAATTAAATTATTAATTAATATAATTAAAATAAAATATGGGGATGCCGATAGCGATGAAAATGATGGAAAATCGTCTCTTATGGTATGGAGATGTGATGAGAAGGAAAGAAAATTATGTAGTCTGGAAATTGAACTCAGATTTAGGGAAGAGATGAGGTCCCATTTAAACTCTTTTGTCCCATTTATACCGTTTTGTCACATTCAGACACTTTTGTCGCTTTTCTCTATTGATTCTTATGGAACTACTGTTGATTCTTATGGAACTACTATTGATTGTTATGAAACTACTAATGATTCTTATGGAACTACTATTGATTCTTATGAAACTACTATTGATTCTTATGAAACTATTATTGATTCTTAGGGAACTACGATTGATTCTTAAGAAACTACTATTGATTCTTATGGAACTACTTCGACGATTTAGTTTCCTTCTTTCAAAATATAATTAATTTGATCCAACCATCATTTCTTAGGTCTTTCTTTACCACGTCTCCCACTTCTATAAGTTGAAAATATACGTTTACATAAACTATCTATAATCCTGGAATAAATCGAATTAAAAGCAATTAACTGAAAACCATTAGGAAATAAAAGTGTTTAGATAACCGAATGTGTAACTGTTACATATCAGATAACCGAATGTTTTACTATCACATATCAGATGGTTACTATCACATATCAGATGGTTACTATCACATATCAGATGGTTACTATCACATATCAGATGGTTACTATCACATATCAGATGGTTACTATCACATATCAGATGGTTACTATCACATATCAGATGGTTACTATCACGTATCAGATGGTTACTATCACGTATCAGATAACCTAATGTGTTACTATTACATGATCTACAAAGGTTTCTTTGTAGTTTGACTTCCTTTGGTAAAATTTCTACGCTTTTCTTTTGTTTTTATAAATATGTGCAGACGCAAAAAAGTACCTAATTTAATGACCCCAGCCATCACCATTCTATACTAGCATTCAAATGTCATATATATATATATATATATATATATATATATATATATATATATATATATATATATATATATATATATATATATATATATATATATATATATATATCATCATCATCAATGGCACTACAGCCCATTGTGGGCCCCGGCCTCCTCCAGCAGTCGTTGCCATTCCCCCCTATCCTGGGATGCACTCCTCCAGCCCCTGATGCCAATCACGTTTGCATCATTCTGCACCCCATCCATCCACCTAAGCTTTGGTCTGCCCACGCTACGTCTTCCTTGGGGCTTGGAAAAGAGTACTTTGTTAGGCATTTCCTCTTCTCCCATTCTTGCTACATGCCCCGCCCAACGTAGCCTCCCAATTTTGATGTATTTTATAATGTTGGGCTCTTTGTATATGCTGTATAACTCCTCATTATATCTCACTCTCCAAGATCCATTTTCCTGTATGGGTCCAAATAATTACACTTCTGTAGAGGTTAATATGTGATTTTTTGTTTGGTTTTAGCGAAGGGTTATATATGTTTATTTTAGGTTTTCAGTTACTTCGCGAACTGTAAATATTGGATTCTGACATCAGATGTAATGGGCTTTGTCAAAAGCCAAAAAAAAATAAAAATATCCGGCTTGTATAACAAACAATGATGAGGTGTATTGACAGAATAAAGAGGTTTCCTCAACATCTGTTAATAAAAAATCTTACCATTGTTCGTCAACAAATGGCATAAAGACTAAAAACCATCTTGTCTGCACTAAGAATAAAAACATTTAAATGATGTATAGAGATGAATCTATGGTATAATGAGGAATGTTGCCTAGGCTTAAAGTGAGCACTTAACTCAGCCTTTAAAGGTGGTCATAAGCCCACAAAATACCAATTAAAATAAATACCGTCTCCTGTATATCCAAAACAGAGAACTATGTCACTAAAGAGTCATCCAGGCCAAAAATAAAAAATGCTGTAAGGAAGCTGCTGATGGATCTCCAGGTAGATCTGATGTCAGAATCCAATATTTACAGTTCGCGAAGTAACTGAAAACCTAAAATAAACACATATATATATATATATATATATATATATATATATATATATATATATATATATATATATATATATATATATATATATATATATATATATATATATATATATATATATATATATATATATATATATATATATATATATATATATTTTATAATGATTTTAATCAGACAATAAAAGTGGTTTTGAATCCTGAGTTTGTACGCCCTTGAGGAGTATCTTCTCTCTAAAGGGTGCTATATAAATAGTTATTTTATTAGTATTATTTAAACTATAAACATTTTAAATAAATATTTATGTATCTGTGCCAATTAATTAATAACCATATTAAAAGATTTTTTTTTCTAAATGCAGATAACTTATGTTGACTTTCGTTCCTCGTCCCGAGAAAGAATACAAATATGCTATACCGATGCGTGTGTACCTTTCAGATCACAAAGCCGCCATATATTATTTTGAACATAAACGATTGTCGTGTGGACACATGGATAAGTTATTTCTCAAGGTTAGGAGCTCGTTCATTATGCGGATTGTCTCATCATCACCGATTTGTATTCCTCCCGACGCTCTCTGGGACTGATTCAGTGCACATGGGTATGCTTACCACTTACTCCACCAGGCGCCCGGCATTCTCTGTATGTGCTCATGTCCACCCACCAGGTGGTTCTGTTGAGAAAATGGAAGAATTTCATGTTACTTTTTGACTTATTTATGCTATATGATAATTCATAGCATGACTTATTGTTATTGCTGAGGAATTCTGCTATTTGGCTAGTATTTTCTAAGATGATTCCAAGTCATGGTGACAGAAGAGTGAGAAAGGAAAATCAAATACATATGGTATATGGATAGTAATGAACGATTAGATCAAATTAAATAATTCTGTTATTTGAGTATATTTTCTCAGATGAGGTGAGAGTTAAGAGGGATATCGAACAGTGAGTAGCGATAGGAAATAAAGTCAATGGGGTGCTAAAACATATACTCGCACCGGACAGTATTAAAATTTGCTAAGATGAGAGTCCATATTAGTATTTTGGTGTCAACTTTGATCTATGGGAATGTAACGTGGACGTAGAAAAATATTGAATGAAGCCGAATAAATGCTGTTGAAATGGGTGCACTAAGAATAATACATGGAGTGACAACGTATGACAGAATATGGCATGAAATCATTACAGATAAATGTGAACTAAGATGATAGTCCACAAAAGTATTTTAGTAACTTTGGTGTATGGAAGAGAAACGAAGACCTGGAAAGAATACTTTAAGGAACTAAATATACACTGTAGAAATGCATGCATTGAGAAGAATATTAGGTTGACAATGTATGACAGGTAAGTGATGAATGTGAACTTAAGGCTGATGTGTTAGGTAAGATGGCGAAGAGCATTGAGATGATCGGGCATGTAAAACGAAAGATGAACAAAACAAATTTATAGTGCAAATGTGAGTAAAACCATGGTATATAAAGACCAAGCAAAGTATGGTATGATAAAGTGAATGATATTTTGAATGAAAGAAATATGACATAAATTCTAAAACCATATTTTTTATTTTTTTTTATTTTTTATTATTATATTTTTTTTACTGGCGAGTTTATTGCCATGTGGCAATCTCTTCCAACCAACCAGAAATATGTTTTTATAGGCCATAAGTGTTAACCAGACTGGAATGCTATTTAAAAAAATCTGGGTTCCAGCGGGGGGGATCGAGCCCGCAACCTCCGGATCGGCAGACAAGTGTCTTACCTCCAAGCCACGGAGGTCGTCGTATAATTAGGTGTATAAGAAAGTTGATCTAACCAAATATATCGACTAGAACAAAATTTGTATTGGTTTTTTTAAATACAAATAGAACTTCAAATTAGACGAGTGAAAAATTGAATTGCCGTGATGAAAAAAATAGTAAATATTCAGTCATTTAACATAGATAGAGATCTTCTCGTAAAATGGCACGGAATATACTCTTATAAAAATATTAATTAAATTTGTTAAAAAATGTATCTAAAGAATATCTTTTAATTTATTTGTTTAACACTTCCATCTACTTGTAAATACATCTGGTGGATTTATTGCTTTAAATTAATTTCTTTGTTTCATAATTATTGTTGACACGGTATTCAAGACTGTCTTTAGCAAAGAAAATAAATTAAAATGAACGATAACTCGCAATAAAAATAGGGATTAGGATGGAAATTCTATGGGAGTTTAGGTAGAGATATATTTTGAGATAAACAATGCATAAGTTTCTTCTGAAATATCGATAAGGACCTGATTGAGTCAGGAAGATCGTCACGAAGTCGAGCGGAGTGAACCACAAAAGATTATGTATTATGCGTTGGTATACAAATTATATTATATTTAAAGCATTAATGACCGTTTTTTTATTATTTTTAATAACAAGTCTGTTTTATTTTGTAGTTTATCGTTGCTTGATAAATTTTCTGCGGTTTTCATTTCAAATACATATTATATCATACATATTTGAATACGGGGAAGTACCCAATTTAATGACCACAGCCGTTAACCATCTAATGCTAATATTAGTTTTTTCCTAATAAATTATTGTTTTATTTTTAACAAACATAAGTTTAAACTAACGTTATTAAGTTCACGGCCATACTTTATGAAGAAGAAGAAGTTTTTTTTTATACAAACAAGGCCTCTTTCTCATTGATTGACGATATAAAGATTATCTCACACTTACAGTACAACCTGGCGGGCTTGTTGCCATGTGGCAGTCTCATACAATCAACCAGAAAGATTTTAAAGATACCTTAATTTGTTTTTATCAAACACTGTTTATTCCACTTTTTGTAACGATATAACCCTACCGGTTTCAAGGCTTTCGCCTCATCATGAGGGGAGCACAAACAAGTCGTGTTTGTGCTCCCCTGATGATCAGGCGAAATCCTTGAAAATGGTAGGGTTATACGAGTACTGTAATAAAAAGTGGAACAAACAGTGTTTGATAAAAACAAATGACAATGTCTTGAAACCTGCACAACGTTAATGCCTTAACTATAAATAATATGGACCTTAATTGATAACCAGATTCGAACCTTTTAAAAAAAGGGGTTCCAAAGGGATTGGATTCCGCCACCTCTGATTTTGAAGATATATCGTAACAATTAGGCAATGGAAGTCGTTAAAAAATATCCAGGTTTCTAGGGAAAAATCAATAGATATAAAAAAATCTTTAAGACGTAACGATCCATTCCTCCTTGTTATTCATAAATACTTTAAACACATCTAAGAACTTATCAAAAGTTTCGGCTTTAACCTTGTGTAACTCCAAATTAGTTCATCTCATACTACTCCTTCTATTCTTTTTCATACTTTTCACCGTATCGTCTTTGAAAAGTTAACTAACATGTTAATAGTGGACTCGAGTCCCGAGTTAGAACGCCCTTGAGGAGAGTTTGCACTCTAAACGGCGCTATATAAATGGTCATTATATTATCAATTTACTGTTCAATATTCTAACAGTTATGAAAGCTTTTGTATTCATAAAAATTATAATAATGAATATCTTTTTCATATTTTTAATGTCACAATTAAATAAATATTTTAATTGTTATTTACTTTATAATCTAAATTTCTGTTTGCTATTCTAATATTTGAGTATAAGAAGTAAAAAAACTAACACTCGAGCCAAATATAAGTACAGTAATACCCAATCAACGCTCAGGATGCGTTCCTGAAGACAAATCGCTAAACGAAACAACGTTAAACGGGGTCATTTAAACACATTAGTAAATATAAAACACATTAGAAAACAAGTTTTATTTTAGTTTTTATTTATTTTTATATTAACTTGTATAGTCATATAAATAACACATACGAGTATATGTGGACGTACACATAAATGCCAAGTTTATTTTTGTCCCGTCGAAGGTTCTGGTTCTTCTGAAAGTCTTGATTTTTTTATGATGAAGTCGTCATTTGTCACTTTTTTTTTCACCAAACAATTTTCGGTAGCAATAAATTGCATCCAAAACGTCTAGTCTTGCTTTTGTACTTCTTTCGAAATGAAAATCATCCAATCTGTGATTTCGTTTATCGTCCCCAAACTATTAATGAGGAAATCTGTAGCAAGTTCTTTGAGTTCTTCGTTTTCGTATTTAATATTTTCAGGATCTGCACGAATTTAATTTTCTGCCAGTTAAGGAAAAATAAATGCGCAGGACAAACATATTTAGGTGAATTAGAGCGCTACGACAAATTTTCGCTGATTGGTTTGATATTTTATACTTTATTGCAAAAAATAATCTGGCGGGATTATTGCCGCGGCGGCAGTACCTTCCAATCAACCAGACAAAAGTAAATAAAGCAGGTTACATATAACATATATAATATAAACCAATTAAGGAGGATAGCGTATTAAATTGAATCAATGTAAATTAAGCACAATTTTAGAGTAGAACCGCGTTATTTCGAATCATGTAATATTTAGCGCTATTTTAGCGTTCGGAAAAAAACATCTTTGAAATCACTTTTCTCAGGTTATACTCGTACATGAATCCCTTGTTCTGCCAGTTTAGGGAAAACAAACGCACAGCATAAATATTTTTTAGGGAAATTAAAGCGCTACGACGAATAGTCACTTTTTTACTGATTGGTTTGGGAATAAATATATTATTTACGAATCAAAGGGAATAACGCGATACATTCAATGTCCGTAAATTTAGCACATTTTTAGGATTCGAGTAGATCCGCGTTATGTTGAATCATGGAAAATTAAGTGCTTTTTTATTTATTTTATTTAACACTTTTATTTCAAATACAATCTGGCGAGCGTATTGTCAGGCGGCAATCTCTTTCAACTAACCAGACAAAAGTAAATGAAGCAATTTACTTGGTCGCATAAATCATTCTAATGACTATCCATCCCCACGAAATCCATGAACACATACGTGAACATATACCCACAAATCCCACAAAGACGGACAAACACCCGAACATTCATTTTCATATAAAGTGAGATATCATCAATGAAAGGAAAAATAAGGGATGGTGGAGAGGAAATGAAAAAAAAAAAGGAATGAAACACATTGTATTATTGACTAGAAATTAAAAGTTTTTTTAAGTCGTTTTTTAAAGCATGCTAACGATTTTTAGGGCTCGGAAAAAAACCGTATTATATCGAACCAGCGTTAATCGGGGTGGTGTTAAACGGGGTCTTACTGTATTTAGTTGGCTAAGATGTGCACCATGTTATTTACAGCTTCAAGTAACCAGGCAAATCCTTTATTTTGCTTCTCTACTTGTACCAGAGTCGCATCTAATCGTAAAGACATCCTACTTATAAAACATATATTTATTAAATTATTACCGTATGTACAAAGTGCATCACTTGTATAAATGACACCCTTAGGCAGTTTACAGCTTGTGAATCCACATTAAAAAAATCCTTTGCGTCTTAACAGCGCTGTCGTAACAAACCCATTCTGCCTGAAAAGAACTTTAAGATAGTAGATAGAAACACGTGTAGTGGAGATTAATATAAATAATAAAGTAATTTTAAATTTTCTCCCTTGTAAAACATTATTTCTTAATGTTTTTATTTTCAGTCCGTTCCTGAAAATCTCTACTGTAATCTCGCACATGCAGCCGACAATTTTTTCATTGGCAGCCCATTCACATGTATGCTCTTTTTTGCTTTCAGTGAAAGCGACGAGGTATTTTTCATTTTGATATCTGACGTAAATAACATCTTAAATATAATAAAAAAATCATTGTTAATTTCAGTTGCATGTACTGTCTCTGTGTTGTCAAGATTGATAGTAAAGATTACTTCCGATTGAGTATTTTTTATAATAAAATAGTTATGAGAAAAAAGGGACAATATTCTTAATTTTTTTTACTATTGAATTTAATTTTGTGTCAATGGGTAATCAAAAACGTTGAATTATCCTTCGAAGAAAATAGATAATTCAAAAATTATTTTGAAAACACAGCAATAAGCATTGCCTTGATGAAAAGTAGTTTGATAAATATGAAAAAAGGATTTTGAAAGGAAGATGTAACAGTTATAAATATAATAGCAAAATTTTGAAAAATTAAACAATTTCTGATGTGTATTTCATTTCATTTTAACACTTTCACGTAAGTACCAATAACAGTGTTTTTAATTACACTTTAGTTGTATGCAGTACAACCTGGTGAGGTTATTGCCACGTGGCAATGCCTTCAAATCAACCACCGGACTGGAAGACAGAGGTCTTACCAATTTTGAGCAAAGACATTTCATATGGTTAGAAAATGATATGAGAAAACGTAATATTATTGAGATATGTAGCCCGAGGTTTGATCAAATGGACCAGATTTTGAAAGAACTTCAAGAGAAAAGTATAAATAATAGAATATTTTGCATGACGAGATGTATAAATGTCGAGGAGGTGAAAGTTGTGTGCTTGGATGTGAAGATCTATTCTCTCTACCTATCATGGAAGGGATCAGCGTAATTTTATTTTCTCATATGTACCATACACTATTCGTCATTGGGAATCCAGTAGAATAGGAGACCTCGTCATGGGAGAAATAGTTTGAAAAAGATTGTAAGGATAATTTGTAATTAACATATATTTATTAGTGATGAGCGTTAACCTTTTGAGGATCTGAAAGTGAGTTGGTAGATGACTAAGGTGTTTAGCAGCCCGGGCATTGCACTCTGTATGCGTAATCGGTAGCAATAGAAAAGTTTGCGGAGGACAGAGTCGGGTCTGCTGCATTGGCACCAATATATAATATACTCGTACATATTATTCTTAAATATAATATATTATTACCGTTTATTTTAAAAGGCGGAGCAGAAATGACGCCTGATTTTGAAATGTAAATAAAAAAAAACATCATACGTATTTTGTTTAATTTTATTTCATAATCCTCCTTGACAAACAAAGATATACAAAATTCAATAAACGCAAAAATGGTGCAAAAAATTCAGGCAGTGGATCAGAGTATTATTGTTTTTGTGTCGAGAGTTTGAGTACTTGAGCTTGCAGGAGGAGGACTTGTAAAAAAATGTGTGAATTTTAAAAATTAATGTGCTTATGATGATTGTCTGCGGGACATGAGATAGACTTTTGGTTTATCTGAAATTATGGTCGTGTAAATAAAAATTATCGGAAAGAACAATGTTTATTTCTTTTGGCATGTTTTAACAATGATATCATTTAAACACCGACATAATTTTTTTATACACGTCTGAAGTCTCATACTGAAATTTCGCATTACTGTCTCCTGGTTATTTCAGGTGGCATCGTCCCGATTTCGTGTCGGATCACGTTCATTAAGTTCCTGTACATTTATCATTCTGCACAGATAGAACTGAAGGTCTGCGTGTCAAATTCTTCTCACAATCCTATCAGATATTTCAATAGTAGCAGTAAGCATACAAATTTTTTGGAGATCGGGTAACTACATGCCGCACTGCATGGACGTTTTGTGATGTCCGAACGTTGTGAGTTCTACTAGGTGATTTATTCTTAAAGTCAAACTTGTGGTTCTAAAATTTGTAAATCATAACAATATTTGTAAATCATAACATAACACAATCTTGTTAGGAACTGTAGCGTTTTAACTAAGCCTGAAGTGTGTACATAAGTTGCGATGGCAGAATTGTAATTTTAACAAGTATTAATAACGGACGTACGATGTTCACCACTCTGTGCTAAAAGAGCGACTGAAATTAAATCTGTATAAAATGAAAGATTTTTAGTAACTTTAAGAACGTGACTCGATACGAAATCAGGGCAATACTATCTAAAATGACCAAGAGAGAGCAACGCAGAACTTCAGGACGAAGCTCTAGACGTGTATAGAAAATCAAGATCGACATTGGATTGATATTATTTTTAAAACAAGGCAAGATACGATTTTCGTGGCCTAGTTGGAAAGACGCTTGTCTCCTGATCCGGAGGTTGCGAGTTCGATTCCCGTTGGAACACATTTTTTTGCAAAAATGATTCCTATTTGGTTTTCACTTAAGGCCTCTTTAACATATTTCTGGTTGGTTGGAATATATTGCCACATGAAAATAAGCCCGCCAGATTGTACTGTATACAACGAAAATTTAATACAATACAACACAATATAAAGATAAACATCGTTCTTTCAGATTGTGAAATAAAAATTTTCAGAACTATGATGCCCTTTATATTTATATTTTGAAACGAGGCGTTATTAAGTTATGAGGCTGTATAAGAACCACTGGAGTAGGTAAGTAACTCACAGTTCACCATCACACATATTGCAAATTCTACCGCTCGTTGGCAGGCACTATATAGGAGTATTGTTACCAGGCGAACTCTTTTAACAACACTGGTAGCCTCTTGTTTTTTTTTTTGATACTATCGAAAATCGAACCTGAAACCACCGGGTGGAAGACTAGCACCTTCCAAACAAGCTCACGGAGATCGTTGACTTATTGATTTTCAATATCGTATTTCTTAGCTTTTAGCCAATAAGCAAAATAATATATAAGTGCGAAAAATTATAAATATTAGTAACTATTGTAATTTATTTTTATCAAACACTGTTTATTCCACTTTTTTGTGACGGTATAGCCCTACCGGTTTCAAGGCTTTCACCTCATCTTCCGGGAGAGCGCAAACAAGACTCTCGTTTGCGCTCCCCTGAAGATGAGGTGAAAGCCTTGAAACCGGTAGGGTTATACCGTCACAAAAAAGTGGAATAAACAGTGTTTGATAAAAATAAATTACAATGTCTTTAAACCTCCACAAAGCTAATGCCTTCACTATAAACAACATATTAGTAACTAGAAGTTTTCATTATATTTTAAATCGTGATGAAGAACGCAGAGCTCACGAGATATTGCCGACAGTGTCGATCCGCGCTGGCCCTGCGAATGCATCCAATGTATCGCGATGGATGCACCATGCACAATGAGCCTGATGCACAATAAGATCCGCACTATCCTAGGTGACCGCTGCAGACTCAGCTGATTGGAATCTGAGCGCTGCATCCTGTCGGCTTTTAAGGATGTCGGCAGGCCTTGCGCTCTAATGGGCGAGAGCCTAATCGAAAGGTACTACTAATAAAGCGGCCGGAACCATTTTCTGAGAAAAGGGCATATTAATATCCCAACGCTGATGGCTATTTGGACCGGCACGGAGAAGCACCATCGATCAAAGATTCAAACCTATCTGCTGGGTGGGTTGGACAGTGCTAGAATATGCACCATTATTTATTATTTACATTTTTTTTATATTTAAAACTAACTAATGCACATTGAAGAATAACTAAACGATTCACAGAGAAAGTTTGCACATTTTGGAGCATTTCACCTAAGTATAAAATACGTGTAACATAAAAACTTTGTTACCTCGCAACGAGAAATTGGTAGAACATGTGTAACTCCTGTCTGATTGATCGTAAAAAATTGCTTTAGATAAATAAACTTACTGATTGTATTTTTGTGCAATGAAGTGTCAAATGAAAAAAAAACTTGGATTACCTATATTTGTGTTGAAAATTTTTATAAAAAATAAAAATACAGCGCAAATGTGAGTAGAAGGCGTGTGAGAGGAAGATCAAGGTAAGTATTGTTGGATCAAGTTAATTAAATTTTACAAATGGGTTGGGAAATTCAGAAAGTCAGAGAAGTTGTAGGAGTAGTCTGTCTACCTTGAAAAAGAAATGGTTTGATGATGTGTATGTGTGTTATTTTATAAATAAACTTTGGATAATATTAATTTATTTATTTACAATAAATCGATTCATTGATCTTTTTGTTTTACAAATATATCAAATATTTACAATTATTGCTGTTTAAAAAAATCTGATATAGCTTTATTTTGAATATTCTTAACTTAGTAAATTTATTACAAAAAAACACTTGTTTAAAGCTAGAGAATAATATTTTTAGACAGCATTTTCAAGAGTAACTACATTTCTTTCAAACGAACAAAGTGAATATGTTTAAGGCTTTCATGTTTCTTACACAATGACGAGGGTGGGTTCAATACAAAAAGAGATAAACTTAAGAAGAAACGAAGAAGGACAAAGTTTGTGTTTGACACTGAAAAGTTGTTTACATTGAAACCAATGGAAGTTAACACAGGTAGATATCAGTATTGATTTTATCAATACAAGGCCAAGATTCTGTTATGGGCATTGTTTGATAGAGTTCTCAATGCAAGATTGGAAGACATTCACTTAATGTGATTGGATCGTCTTAAAGAAGAAATAAAACTTTGAAAAAAAAAAAACGCACATGATACAGAAAAAAAAATGTAACTTTGTGTAAGTAAACCTCAATCAAAAGCTTTGAACTTATGATTATTTTAGTATATATAACATACACACCACCAGATTTTCTATCTCGATACATATTCTTAGCCTTACATTCATACAGCTTATATGATTTATCTCACTTTCTAAGTTTCCTTTTTTTCAAAATATCAATCACTCAATCGAACTATATTTTCCTCGGTATTCCTTTCACATGTCTTCCACTCACATCTGTACTATATATTAGTTTTGTTAGACTTTCTTCTTTCATACGTTCCACATGCCCAAATCATCTTTCTGAGATCACGTAGTCTTGAAGAAAGAGCTTCCTAAAGGAACTTTTCCGGCGGCGACAGACAAGAGTTTGAAAAATATAGTATCGACGACGGTTGTACAATGGTGATTTTAGATCCGTCGTTAAGATGTACAGAAATTGGTTTAAATCACAGCAAATGAACTGCGAAAGCGGCTAAAGGTCTGGATTTTAAATTTACATTTAACGTTTCTCAGAAAACTTTCATTTAAAGCCACTTAATAGGAGTAATCAACTGGTCATACCATTATTCATGAAATAATAAATGATTACATTGATTAAAAAGATAATTTCAAATATTAGAATGAGAATACAAAAACATTTGTGACTTCAAAATCTGAGAGATTCGTTTTATTCTTCCATCATTTTTTAGATGGGAATAAAATTTATATATTATCCAACGTTAGGAACGAACAAATCCCTTGATCAAGACACGTGGCATGATGATCTTGAAAGCGAAGCATGTAAGCTAGTTAGTTTTGACACTTCGTATCTCGATCCCGTGTTTTACCGTGATAAATTAGATTTGTGTTGAGTCCCGGTCCCGTGTATTAACGTGATAAACTAGATTTGTGTTGAGTCTCGACCCCGTGTTTTAACGTGATAAATTAGATTTGCGTTGAGTCCCGGTCCCGTGTTTTAATGTGATAAACTAGATTTGTGTTGAGTACCGGCCCCGTGTTTTAACGTGATTAATTAGATTTGCATTGAGTCCCGATCCTGTATTTTAACGTGATAAACTAGATTTGTGTTGAGTCTCGGCCCCGTGTTTTAACGTGATAAACTAGATTTGTGTTGAGCCCCTGTCCCGTGTTTTAACGTGATAAACTAGATTTGCGTTGAGTCCCGGTCCCGTGTTTTAACGTGATAAACTAGATTTGCGTTGAGTCCCAGTTCCGTGTTTTAACGTTAATTAGATTTGCATTGAGTCCCGATCCTGTAGTTTAACGTGATAAACTAGATTTGTGTTGAGTCTCGGCCCCGTGTTTTAACGTGATAAACTAGATTTGTATTGAGTACCGGCCCCGTGTTTTAACGTGATAAACTAGATTTGCGTTGATTCCCGGTCCCGTGTTTTAACGTGATAAACTAGATTTGCGTTGAGTCCCTGTCCTGTGTTTTAACGTGATAAACTAGATTTGCGTTGAGTCCCGGTACCGTGTTTTAACGTGATAAACTAGATTTGCGTTGAGTCCCGGTCCCGTGTTTTAATGTGATAAACTAGATTTGCGTTGAGTTCCGGTCCCGTGTTTGAACGTGATAAACAAGATTCGTGTTGATTCCTGGTCCCGTGTTTTAATGTGATAAACTAGATTTGCGTTGAGTCCCGGTTCTGTATTTTAACGTGATTAACTAGATTTGCGTTGAGTCCCGGTCCCGTGTTTTAACGTGATAAACTAGATTTGCGTTGAGTCCCGGTCCCGTGTTTTAACGTGATGAACTAGCTTTGCGTTGAGTCCCGGTCTTTTTGCGTTGCGTTGAGTATAAAAAATATTCTTGTGAACAATTTAACTTTTAAACTTTAAACGATAGTCACCTGATTTCTAACATGGATAATACCCTGTATAATGAGAATATTTATGGTTGAGATTTGACGTTGTGTCATGAGTGTGCAGAGATGTGTCATGTTCTTGAAGATTTTGACATACGAATGTAAAGACCAACAGTCTCCGGATCCGAAATAAAATAAGGAATTTGTAAGGCTAATAAAGAGCGTGTCTAAACACGTGTTAATATGTTTGATATTTCATCAACTGACAAAAAAACCTTCAGAACTTGCAAAGTGTGTGCTAAGCATAAGAAGAGAAGTGAGACCCTGTACATGTGTAAGCAGTGTGCTGTAGCTCTGCACAAAAGGGAACGTTGGCATAATATGTGTACTAAAGGAAAATATTAAAGTATTTTATTTATTTAATTATCGACACAACAGTGTCTTTATATACAAATGAACATGTGACAGGTTATAAAGTATTTAAAATTATTGACATATAATACAACTTTATCTTAAACTAACATGAAGATACAAAAAGCAGTAGTAATCATAAATTACAGTCATCGTTTTAAAATTATTTAATAATCTTTGAGAATTTTGAGGGAATTTTTATGGATAGATATTGAGATATAGAAAACACATGGCCTCATCAGTAGAACGAGATGCAAGTTGCTTTGCAGAATTAAAAGCTTCATACATGTTGATGCAGGGCTACTCAACTCCAGAGGCAAAGTATTGTTCTTATTGTTTTATTTATATTACGTTATTTATATTAATAAAGGAGAGCACAAAGTTAGTAGCTATTTCTAAATATTGTGATATTCTGGCGAATACTATATATACTTATATTAAAAATATCTAAATTGTGGCAAAACTCGTTTGTAAGTCTTTGTATACGAATTATAGAGGAGTTGATTTTATAATTAGTATAGCAATTTTCGGTATAAAAGGGATTGAGCTGTCTTGTGGATCTAGTGGAAATACGAAATGAAATATTTGCGAGTAAGTGAGGTGCATCAATCACTGAGTGAATGATTTTGTATAGCAGTACTATATCGGCTGTTTTTCATCTGTCACACAGCTTCAAGAGTTTCAATGCATTTAATAAGTTGGGATAATTTCTTTGTTCATGTGGTATACCAAGTTTAAAATTTATGAATCTTAGAAATTTGTTTTGTACACGTTCTAAAGTTTGTGCATGGGCGGCGTAATGAGGAGACCATATTGATGAGTTGTAGTCAAGGCGGCTGCGTACCAAAGAACAGTTCACCAGTTTTAATGTTCGTAAATCCGAGAAATGTTGGGCAGTTCTTAGTACAAATCCCAAGATTTTTGAACTCTCCCGAGTTATTTTGTTCACATGTTCTATAAATGAAAGTTTTTCATCAAATACTCGTATAATTCCTAAGTCCCTTATAGAAGCTACATGTTTTAATATATATTGATTTAGAGAATACTCGTGATTAATTGGATTTTTATTTCTATAAAAACTAATGGACTCACATTTACTCAGGTTTAAGTGCAGTTTATTGGTGGTACACCATTGTTGTAATTTATTTAAATTTTCTTGTAATTTAAGGCAATCAGCAGTATTATTTATTTATTTATTTTAAACAAATATACATAGTTTCCTTAAAATATTTCGAATATTTACTTAGATATAGACATTTTTGTAAGCCTTCACAAAAATCAGAATTCCTGAAAAACATACTAGGAAAGGTTAGTTGTCTTGATTTTTACCGGTTCGTTAAGTGTTAATATGAGTTATTTCCTTTGCAAATATATATTTTTGTATAACAGTGCAATATGACACTTTAGTACTTAACGTAGTCCATGAGTCGTGAAATAAGATAATTTGAATTATCTTGACATTAAAGAAAGATGACAGCTGACACTCTACTATATATCTAAAATACGTAATATTTTTATTTGAGTAACTAGACACTGCGTGTTTCTAGGAAATTTTGCAAAAAATATTTTGCACCAATGTCAGAGTCATATTATGACATCATTCAATCTGCTAAAAAGAAGAACTCCCACGTGTTATCACCCAGCTGACCGTTTTAAACTGGATGTGATTCAGACAATATGTATTTCTTGCGGTTGGTATAGAAATCGAGAATTTCCGTTTTGAAATCCGTTTTTGAAAAAGCGAAAGCGGTCATTTGAAAAAAATATAACTTCATTTAATCATAAAAGTGATAAAGCAAGGCAAATTAGTTTTGTCTTTTTTCCGAATATATGGTTTGAGAAAAAAACTTTCATTGAATATTTTTTTAAATGTATCGAGATAGCTGTATATTTGTTTAAAATACTTAAGTAGTTTTTAGTTAAGTATAGTAATTCTGTCCAAATTCTCCTTTGTGGAGAGTTACATCATGCTTCTTACACATGAACCGGGTCTCACTTCTCTTCTAGTGTTTAGCCCACACTTTACAAGTTCGGCCGGGTTTTTCTTTTTATCTGTTGATGGAATACATATCAACACAGGTTTAGGCATGCTTTTTGACAATCTGTTTGGAGGATCCTGTAAATTTCTTATTCTATTTGAACCCGAATACTGTAGTTGGTCTCCGGATTCTTATATCAAAATCATCAAGACCTGACACTTCACTGCATATTGATGACGCGATGTCACAATTCTCATTGTCTCGACTATTATCGATGTTAGAAGTCAAGAAACTTTATTTTAAAGGTTGATTTTTTTACAAAACTATTTGCTAAATGGAACTGGAACTCAATGCAGATCTAGTTTATCACGTTTAAACATGGAATCGGGATACAAAGTTAATTAACTTTCCTAAAACTTATATTTATACTAAAATTTTATTTATTATAGGGAAAATTCATTATTTCGATGTAAGGTTCAACGTTTTGCATAAAATCTGATATGATAATCGCGTTATTTAAGCATTTTTGATTTTTTATAATATTATGTGTTCACATGTGACGATACAATTCTCAGAATGTTATCTTTTAAACAGATTTAACATAGGTACTTGTAAGTTATTTATTTGAATAATCAGTCATACATACGATAGACGAAACCTTGAAATTGGAAAATAATCCATACTAATTATTCAGACTGATTACATCAACGATAAGTTATTACTTTATTACATGAAATATATAAAAGGCTTCTCAAAAAGTTATATATTTATTTTTTTATTGTAAATTAAATTCAATGAAAAGATTAAGAGATATGAATGCCAAAAACTGACTTACGGAAGCGGTAACCACCAATTTAATACTCACAAAAAGGACAGATAACTGTGTGCCCTCTTTTTTAGTCAAATTGAAATGGATGGGCGTTCGGTTGAATAATAAACATGCTGTACTGTATTAATGGTAAGGAAGATGTATACAACCATGATTCTTTCCAAGTATTTACTGTTATATGGTAAAACCCGGTTCTTGACTTCCGAAACATCGAGTGCCTTTAAGGTTCAAAAGTGAAAAGAGATTTGCAGGCCGTGATATTCCGCAACAATTCTTTCTCATGTCATCACAATTAACATCGATCTACTTGAAATAAGCCAATAATTAAAACGATTAAATAATTGAGTTTTAAATTGCAAAAGAAGATCTACAAAACTTTATTCAAACTAGATTCAAATGAGTTTAATACAAACAAATATTATGAATAACTTGCATTCAATTATATGTATAAGACTATATGAATATTTTAATTAACTTTTGCAAAAATGAAACTTAGTATTTGGTTTTATTTGGTCACTTTTGACACGACCAAATAATTCGTAATTTATATTTTGTGTTACAGTTTTACTCAAACAGTGTTATCAAACCGAGCGTAGTTGATAACCGACACGCTCTGAATATGAGAGCTGTAACGATCTAACGAACGAAACGTCGGCATTTTGAGTCACAAAAGTGTGGTATAAAATCTGAAGTACCTTTTTCCGTATATTGTCATTAAAGTTTTTCTAATAATAAATACAGTACGAATTTGAACTTAAAAGTTTTCTTAGATTTGTTTTGAATTTATTCATGCCAAGAGATTGCTACTCAGAAATTATATCTAGAAAATAAGGGAAGAAAGGGTTGCCACGTAGAGGGGAACTGGGCAGGGTATATTGATAGATGCACCAATGATAAGTGGAACTAGAAAGTACTGAAGCGGCTACCAACGGTTAGGAAAAGAAATGTAGGAAGATCTCTGGCAAGATGCTCGAATGGAATCAGCAAAGTGGCTGGGAGTAACCGAATGCAATGTATCCTTAATAGGAACAAGTGCCAGAAGAAAAAGGAAGGCTATATGATGATAAAAGGAAGGAAGAGGACTAGAGAAAATTTTTACTTGCTCAGATAAACAATAAATAACCTACAGCTATGGCCTTTTTCGAAAATTCAAAGGAACTGAATATTAGTTAAGTAATGCTATAATTAAGCGCCATGTAATAACTTAAGTTTTACATCCGTGTTTTGACTATAACTAGTTATAAATAATTTATTATCTTATTTATTACTTGCAATTTGTGTTTTGAAATAACTTTATCTTGAAAGTCATTAATTTAAATATTAGTAACGAGTTTTAATTAAGAAGAAATATTAAGAAGAATTAAGTATTTCTGAGTTTTGAAATATATTTTTTAATGTAAATATTAAGGTAAAATAATTTCAAGTAGGATCTGTGGTGAATCGTAAAAAAATTCAGCATAAAAAGACAAATAAAAAAGCCGACATAACAAACCTTGAACATGAAATCCGATCCCTGGCCTTCATTTTAGGAATTTGATAGTAAAAGATTGTCGAAGAAATTTCGTGGTTGACTTCGAAGAAACCTATCAATTTTCCAGTTAATACCGACAAAAATTATCTTCTCAAGCAGAAAATTGGAACGCGGAGACTAGATACCAAAATCTTTTTATTGGTATTTTTTTCTAACATTCTAATTCAAGTTCAACGAACCTAACTGTTAAATATATTTTTAACAATTTTTAAGTGCGATTTAAAATGTTTTAATAGTTAACTTATTAAAAAAAAACTTTAAATAAGCACCTATAAAAGAACGCGATAAGTAAATATTAATTAATGGATTATTCTGAATTTACTACATATTTGGCTTAAAAAGAATTTTTAATTTTTAAACAATGTTTGACCTCAAATATTTCTTATAAATATGAATCGTAAAGATGGAAGGAATATGAATAGTAAAGATGAACTGAAATAATATCTATTTATGAGTCCAGATTCTAAAAGTACTTTTTTTAAACTAATATATTTTATGGCAAAGTAATTTTGGCTTTTATTAAGTATAAAAAAAACATTCATATATTTACTGTCTCGAAATGTATGTATTTAGTACAAAGGCAAATATATTTTTATTACTTGTATTTAGTACAAAGGCAAATATTTGTTTACTTGACTTTTACACTTAAACGATGCAATACGAGTATATTATGTACATACTATGTTGCTATCAGTTAACCTATATTTATTTATTATATAAGAGAACGAATTTCGAGAGATAATATATTCTACTACACTAGACTAACAAATATTTTTGTATACAACAATGTACTAGATTCTATTCTCTAGTGGAGTTTAAACGGAATTTAAATAAGCTATTTGATTAATTTCTACTAT
Source organism: Odontocerum albicorne (assembly GCA_949825065.1). Classification (NCBI taxonomy): domain Eukaryota; kingdom Metazoa; phylum Arthropoda; class Insecta; order Trichoptera; family Odontoceridae; genus Odontocerum; species Odontocerum albicorne. The sequence goes on from OX463838.1 coordinate 11,248,761, forward strand.
CAAAAGTAACCTCTTTCCCTTCGTTTACTATTATTTTTACACATTTTCCTATCCTTATATGTGTACAAATTAAACTTTATTTATTTAGTTTGTTAGTTAAGTTTACATTGTGCCTTAAGAAGTGGTTAAATACTTTTTATTTAAATTGGGATAGTTATATGATAAATAGAAAATAATATCTAGAGAATTAAAATTAAGTCAGCTTATAGTTATGATATATAAATTCGATTAGTTCTATTTTTTCGAAGTAATGAATTTGCATATTATAGTTCGGAAATTCTAGGATGAGTCCTGTGACAGTTCACAAATTTGCCCCAATACAACCTTGTAACGATGTTCAGTAATTTTAATTATTTTATCAACTTTAATATAAGCCTCAATTCTAATAAATAACAAGTTATTTAGGTAAATACATTACATAAGGTTGTATTGGGGCAAATTTGTGAGCTGTCATAGGACTCATCCTAGAATTTCCGAACTATAGTAATAAATTATTTAAAAATGAAAGATTAAAAAAAAAAGTATTTTTAATATCGTGTCACATAGTGATTGTTTAAATTTAAATGAGAACACTATTGAAAATAATATATTTGTTTAAATATAAGTGAGAACACTAAAATCATTAGTATTTGCACCTGTGACGACCTCTGTAGCATAGTGGAAACATTCTTGACTTTCATCCGGGGGTTTCCAGTTCGATTCCCGACTTTTCCCAGAAAAAGGGTACCACTCTGGTAAAGAGTTCGTTTGGTAACAATACTACCACTCGCCGAGTAAGGTATAGTAGTGTTACCAATACCTTGAATAATGACGACTCGTGAGTTCTGTGTCTACTTCAGAGGTTCTAAGCTTGAAGGCTCGCTTATTGGGGCCGAGAAACATTGTCTCCCGTTCACGCTCTTTAACATGTCCGAAAACAGTAATTCAGATTTATTGTAGGGGGCTATGAAAAAAAAAATTGTATTAGTGTTTTGGCAGGGATAATTATTTTTTAGAATGTCAGAACTTCATAACTAGTAAATTAAGAAAAGTAATCAACAAAATATGTTAGTATTTTATTTTATATTTAATACTAATATTTAAGTACTAAAATAAAGTAAAGACGACCTCCGTGACATAGTTGGTATGATGCCTGTCTTCCAGCCCGGAGGTAGCGGGTTTAAATCCCGCTGGAATCTAGATTTTTTTAAAAAGGATTTAGTTTTCACTTGAGGCCTTTTAAATATCTTTTTGGTTGTTTAGAAGAGATGAGCCCGCCAGGTAATACTGTGTGCAACGAAAGTGTAATACAATACAATGCAAAGGTAAGTTCAATATTTTAGATAAACCATAGTTACTTTTAAACAAATAATAAAGTTATCATTATTCATTTAAGTCGTATTATTTTTGGTAACGTTGTTTTATAGTACGAGGGTCATCCAGAAACTAAGATTACAAGGGCTCCTGAGGCTGGGGGAAATTTTTTGTTCCAAAGTTGGTGCACCTGGCGTGTAGGGGGGATCCTAACGGTCAGTTTGTTTGGTCCCGCGTGTTTGTCAGCTATTTTGTTCAGTCACAGTAAATTCTTCCGATGGAGAGGTCGTCGCGCGGTCCCGCCAACTCTCGTCCGTGCGAGACCCGCGCTGTCATCAGTTTTTTGACTTTGTAGAACAATACCGCCGCGAATATCCATCGGAGCTCGTGGAAGTTTATGGCAGTGATGTGATGAGTTGACAACATGTCACGAAGTGGGTTAGGTTGTTCAGAGAAGGCCGTACTGATACTCACGACGAGGCAAGGCAGTGATTTCTGACGAATTTGTGCAAAAAATTGAAGAACAAGTGCGAAATGACCACCGTGTGACGCTTGACGACCTTCACGAAGAATTTCCTAACATTTCTCGAAGTCACCTTGGTAATATTGTGTCGGAAAAACTTGGTTAGAAGAAGTTGTGTGCGAGATGGGTGCCCAGAATGCTCAGACCGGAGCACCGTCAAAATCGCGTGACCGCCGCGCGTGAATTATTGGATCGTTTTGCACAAGAGGGAGAAGTTTTTCTGGACTCTATCGTGACGGAGGATGAGAAGTGGGTGTGTCACTACACCCCAACAATTTTCTAGCAATCAAGAGGTCGAGGAAGCTGTGAAGAAGTGGCTGAAAGAGCTGGCGGCGGAGGTCTATGTCACTGGCATACAAAAGCGCCCCGACTACAGAAATGTCTTGATCTCGACGGAGATTACGTTATCACATAGTTTAATATATTTTTGAAGTATCCTATGAATTTCAATTAAATACAAGCATTTTTCGATCGTAGATAAATGTTGTAACCTTACTTTCTGGGTGACCCTTGTATTTGCAAAAAACAAACCATGAGTTGTATTTTCAATGAGACTAGAAGAAAAGATTTGAAAGAATGAAAGATCTTTATTACTGAATTTAACACATTCTTTTTAACTGAATTAAACACATTCTTTATTACTGAATTAAACACATTCTTTTATTTTTTTTATAAACCGTTAAAAATGACTGTAATCAAATATGATCGAAATTCCTAGGTTCTTGAACTGTTTTTTTTTTATCATTATAAAACGAGTGCCAATATGCACGTAATTCTAATAACTGTCATGAGTGCTGCGCGGGTTGAATTTCAATGAAATTTTAGACAAGCTGTTGACGTTTGCTGCAGGCCGAAGTGAAAGACAGAGTTAGATATTTATTTTGATTTTATCAAACTTATATTTCTTTCCTCGATTCCATAACAAGAAATTAATCTGTATTTGTTGAACTGGGGATAGGTATTCTTGGAAGTTGTTTAAAAAACATTCATTTCAGAATAATGTTGATGAGCTTGGCCCACCCTTTATGCAGAACAAATGAAGGTGCGATATGATTTGAAAATAAGTTTTTAGGAATTATTTATTATTCACTGTATATTATGTCATATTATTTCGAGTAGATAACTCATCGCTTGAAACTGATCTGTAATACAAAATGGAATTGTATGAGAAGGTGTATGGATGTTAAAGAGGTGAATAGCCAGCCCCTGCTCTTGAAAGAGCGTGTGAATAGTTGCACCTTTAGAAATGCTCTGAAACGTTACCCTCTAAATATAAAGTTTTTTTTGTTGTGATTTGTACTCTTATTTGCTTTATCTCTATGCACTCTTATGTGCCTTTTCTCTTTGTACTATTATTTGCTTTCTCTCTTTGTACTCTTATTTGCTTTTTTTCTTTGTACACTTATTTCCTTTTTCTCTTTGTACTCTTAGTTGTTTATCTCTTTGTACTCTTCTTTGCTTTTTCTCTTTGTACACTTATTTGCTTTTTCTCTTTGTACTCTTCTTTGCTTTTTCTCTTTGTACTCTTATTTGGTTTTTCTCTTTGTACTCTTATTTGCTTTTTCTCTTTGTACTTTTCTTTGCTTTTTCTCTTTATACTCTTATTTGAATCGGAGTTGTGTGCATGCGTTCTCTTCTCATTAATTTTTGTATTATTGCATATTTATTTAAATTTGTCGTATTGTGGTTTGTATGTATTATATGAACATTATTTTCTATTTGTGATTTTATTTTGATAATAGTTGGTCTCCTATCAGCTTTTCTCTTTTTTCGCTGACAATTCATGTGAGGTGGTATTTATATTTTTTTATTTTCTTAATCTACATCTACAAAGGTATGGGCTGAAAAACATCTGGTGTCCTCGTGGCTAGGCTCGCCCTATATTGATGCGATGTATCTCGTGGCCGGGATCGCCCTATATTGGGTAATGCTATGAGATGAGCCCAGACTTTTTGATAATCTCTATCTTAAATGTATTTTCTGCTATTTACCTTGAGATAAGATAAATGTGCAATTTCGGAATGTATTTATATATGTTCATATTATATTACTATCAATAAACCTATATTTATTTATTTTATTTACTTAAATATAGTATGTATGTCAAGATAAGAAAGTCAGACGTTCTGTCCTCTCTGCCCCCCTCAGCAGGTTACCGGTTTGATGGTATGTCTTTATACAGACGAAAAATAATGTTGAATTATATGAAGAAGTAAAATTCACAAGCGGAACCAAAACGAAACTATACAGAACATAGAAATGGCCTAAAAGAGAAAACCTTTTGATTTTTAAAATTTTTTTCTTTGTAAATTTTAATAATGGAAACTTGAATATGAGTTAATACTATTACACTTACATTTAGGGAAATTGTCGCATTATCCTTACCATTGTTTATTGTTTTGCAAATTGCATACCTATGCAGATTTTTTTCAAAAGAATGAATGAACGCATCCGCTGGTAATGGAATAACACTTAGCTCCTGACAGATTCTTATTATAGATCACAATAGTCGTGATAACGAGAACTATAGATCGATCGATTTATCAATAGTTCTTCAAAGCGGTGATTCATGAATATGCGTATATTAATAAAAAAAAAACGACGTATGGTCTTTCATCGTCCATTAAAAAAAGTTACTCAATATGCAATTTTGAATGCGCATGAATATAAAATTAACTTGTCACTAAAATTATAAACATTTTTATGAATCATATACAAAAAAAGTATAATACAAACTTGTGACAGGCCAAAGCTTAGGGCCTGTCCAGATGAGGCGTTTTACGCGTGATTCAAGTAGCGCGTTTCGAATTAAGGTAAATTGATCTAGCTTCGCGGTATTTATGAAATTTACGAACATGTATGTTTCTGTAAAATGTCTTCTTCTTCCGTGCGATCGAGTTAGGAGGGAGAAGACATTTCGCAGAAACATACATGTTTGTAAATTTCATAAATACCGCGAAGCTAGATCAATTTACCTTAATTAATTCGAAATGCGCTACTCGAATCGCGCGTAAAACGCCTCATCTGGACACAGTCTTAGATGATCCAAGGCCCTGAAATACAAAAAAATAACAATATGTTTGGAAAAAAAAATTAAATACATACATATAATTGATCCACTTCAATACATAAAAAAACTCACATCGAAACTTCAACATATTTTCAGAGAACTCGAAAAGTTTGAGAAAAAAATGTTAACGAAACGAAAGAAAAAATAATCAACTAGAAAAATATGTACACATATTCTAGTTTGTGGTTGAACAGTAATTGACTGTATTGTATTTACATTGATACATATATATTTTTTGAACCATTTAGTGACAAATCACTATTAAATGTTGCTACTGATTGAGCCAAAAGGAATAATTTAGTTTGCGCAAATCACAGTCGGCCATTTTCATTAGATTAAAAGTACATGGCGTGTTGCTGCAGGTAACAATATCTAAAATGTCTATGTCTGCAATTAAAGGAGAGAGAGCAAGATCATATATGACGAATTGATCTGACTTATCTACCTACCTCAAAAAGAACATGGCGTGATGGTATGTATTTTCGTACCATTATTCCGTTTCTCTGCTGAAGTAGGTAGAACACCAGACTTTATTTTTGTCAGACACATCTTTCGTCTCTTCAAGATCCATACACCATCTCATACAGCTCCTAAGATTTATCTTACTTAGTACGATTCCTTTTTTCAAAATATCATTCACTTGATCAAACCATACTTTCCTTGGTTTTCCCTCACACTCACATTTGCGCTGTATATTTGTTTTGTCAGTCTTTCTTCATTCATACGTTCCACGTGCCCAAACTATCTCAGAGTGCTCTTTTTTATCTGATTCAACACATCAACCTTAAGTTCACATTCATCGCTAATCACTTCATTTAGTTTTCTGCCATGTTATACAAATAAGTATGAGCGATATTTTTTAAGTCACCCAAAGTTATGCAGATTTTTTAATCAAAAAATGTCAATTTAAAATAAAATTAGAACAAACCGATTTAAAAAAAAATTAATCACAATTTATTACCATTTACTATACTTTGCACAACCTGGCAGGTTTTTTAACTTATAGGAATTTCTTCCAATCAATCAGAATTGTCTTAAAGAGTTCTTATTAGAGAAAATAGACAGACTATTTATTTGTACTGTATAATATAGACAGACTATTTATTTGTACTGTACAATATAGACAGACTATTTTTTTGTACTATTTAATATAGACATACTATTTATTTGTACTGTATAATATAGATATACTATTTATTTTTACTGTATAATATAGACAGACTATTTGTACTGTATAATATAGACATACTATTTATTTGTACTGTAAAGTACAAGGCTGTCGCTCTCTTTTTCATTCAAGAAGATAGACGTTAAAGAGTCTTTAAGTGAAAACTAGACTGGAAAAACTTTATTGATAAATCTGGTTTCCAATGTGAATCGAACCCAAATCTCCCGGGTCGTAACTAAAGCCAACAGAGTCATGAGGTTGACTTCTATGTAAGGATTCCTTCGGGAATTACATTCTAAATTCGGAGGAGATTCATATTAATATTTTCAAGAAAGTTATTTGGTGTAAATTCAGTTATGTGCTGGTTATAGCTAATCCGAATAATTACACTAATCGATATCTCATAAATTTAATAGTGTTCCGCTATACTGCAGCTGCCGAAGATAGTGACCGAGTTTGCGGCACGGCTATGTGTCACTAGTCACGTAAACTACAGCTGAACGAGTACTTTCAATAACTGTAACTTTTACTCGCCGGTTTGTTCCGTAGTCATAGCTGGAAAGTCAGTTACGTGGGCGAGCTTACTTCTCAGAGAGCTTTTCTATTCAGTGTACAAAACTTATCTTGAATTTTACATTATGATATTACCGTTTTCAACTAATGCACAATAAAAAAATCTATGATTGATTAAATGAAAAAAAGGAAAATTTGAGGAGTGCCAATGTTTGAAAAAAAAAGACAATGAATTTGTGTTTGAACTTTACGTGGTACGTACTTGTAATAAAGTCTCACAATCTATTAAGTTAATGATAGTTTTCATCATCCATCCTGTCATGTAGCTCATGACTGAGCACTGTGACCCCCATGATAGTCTCTGACGACTCCTCTCCATGCATCCCTGCACTTCGCGGCTCGAAGATTAGATGTTAAGGGAAGTCGAGTAGCGTCTTTCACTTGATAAGTTCAACGTATTGGGATTCTTCCTCTTGTACGTCATCCTTCTACGTCTAACCACGTTGAACTCTCATTCTCTTGACACGGATGATTGGGTAAATTAAGGCAACGGAATTCAGAGATTCTCTCAGGCTTTTCTTATATTTCTATGGATAATGATTTTAGATAAATTGCCATGACCCTTTCAACTGTTTCATTTTTTTTGTTTCTTTCAGGCCATTGAATTTGTTTTTAGTTGGTTCAAAGAAATTTCCAAATAATATGTCGATAAGCTAACAACTTGTAAAATTGCAGTGAATTATAAATAATCATCACTCTGTTGTGTAGCTCATGACTGAGCATCGAGACTCTCATGATAGCCTCTGACTACTCTTCTCCATCCATCCCTCCACTCCTTGGTTCGAAGGGCAGTAGTCTAGATGTGTCTCTCATTTGGTCAGTTCAACGTATACGGATTCTTCCTCTTGATAACAATGATTAGCCTTTTCAGAATAAATTATAAGATTTGTTAAGCCGGATTTTCTAATTTATTCTGAAATGGCTAATCATTATCACCGTGAAAACCATACATTATCTATAAATTGGACAGATTAGAGGCCCTAGAAATTTCTAAGTCAGTGCATCGAGGTGAACATCTGGAAAACACATATATCCCAAGAATCCTCGCCGAGGTTGTTCCATGCCTCTCCCAGCCCCCAGTCCCCAACCCGAATGTTTTTTATTATTTTTTAACCTGGCGAGTTTATTGCCATGTGGAAATTTCTTCCAACCAACCAGAAATATGTTTTTATAGGCCTTAGTGTTAACCAGACTGGAATCCTATTTAAAAAAATCTCGGTTCCAGCGGGGATAGAACCCACAACCTCCGGACAAGTGTCTTCCGTCAATGTTTACAGTTAGAAGCGTGTATCTCGGTACCAGTTCGAACAGAATTCAGTCTTGTTTGTGCTTCCCTGATGACGAGGGGAGAGCCTTGAATTCGGTAGGGTTGTACCGTTACAAAAAGGGGAATAAACAGTGTATTATTTTATTTTATCGTGTCTTGACATATAATAGAATGCTGATTATAATTTGATGTCTTATCAGATGAATGTGACATACAGCACTTTTTTTTGGTTCAAAAACAATAAGTGATTAGAATTCTGTTATGCCACGGGAAAGTATTGCATACAATTTTCTAGTAACACGTTCTAAGTAATATAAAATTTAGTACGAGCGTTTGTAGTTTTGTTATTTTTTACAGTGTCGTCTATTGTTTCTATTATAGTTGCACTTTTCAGGTCTATTAATAATTCGACACTCGAAATACGTCTTCTTTCTGAGCTATCGTCTGAAACATCTAACACGTTCTCTGTGTAGAACGTACAAGGAGAAACTTGCTGAAATTCTAAGAAAGAATGTGATGAATATTCCATATGCCCACTCACAGTTACTTATTGCCAATTCGGTAGTCTAACAGAAGTGGTTCTGCCCTGAGGCGAAACATTTTGCATGGACGAGAGAGCTCGTTAGATTATGGGCTTCAGACAGACGACAATCAATAGTTAAGAAAGATCTGGGAGATATATTTAATTACAAATAGCTGTAGGAAAAAGTTGGCCTTAATGTCAACTGACAGTTATGATGTCAAAAATAAGTAGTAGCTTTTAAATAGGTTTAATGGATTTACAAACATTTTAATAAACATGTATATAGTTTGTGCAAGTCAATAGGCTTTTAAGAAGCTGTATTTATTTATTTCAATGGTCAAATGACCTTTTTGAAAGACTTTTTAAAGAATTTAACATTGACACGTCGATAGTTTTATATATTAGGAAAGAAAACTCTATTCATCCCAGCAAGAACAACTTCTTCTTTTAACTCCTGTAAGTAGCTAAGACCGTGTGAAAATCCATGCAATGCTCATATTGATTATCCAATCTGTGCAGTCTTGTTATGCAAGAGTTGTACAAATAATAAGTTGCAACCACTTTACTATAGAACAAAACATTTTACTGAGTGGGCCTATAAGGAACGTGTAACATGACAAGTAAAGTTAGTTCTGGACTATGGAAAACAAGCTAAAATAACATTACAAATTTTATAAAATATGCCTTGTTACTAAGACGCCTGTTTTAAAACTCGGGAGTGGCGTGTTTGATTCCTATTGATATACAGATTTTTATATGAGTTCCAGTCTGGTTTTTAGCCAAGATTTAAGCTAAACAACTTTATTATTGGTTGGAAGGGATGTCCACATGGAAATATACTTGCTAGGTTCTACTGCATACAATGGAAGTATAATATAATATATTATACAATACATTATGAAGATATGGTCAAATAAAAATGGAAATAAAAATAACCGTTCTACCTTAAAAAAAACTAAAATTAGCCTAGTTGGTAAGATACTTGTCTGCTGACCCGGGTTGCAGGTTCGATCCCCGCTGGAAATCACATTTTAAAAAAAAGATTTCTGGTTTTCACTTAGGGCCTCTTAAACATCATTCTGGTTATTTGGAAGAGATTACCACATGGTAATATACCCGCCAGATTGTGCTCTATGCAACGTAAGTTTAATGCAATAAAATATACCATAATGTCAAGCTATGGTCACCTTTTTATAATTATAGTTTTATAAGTACAAGTTTCAGGAACATTAGGTTATAAAATTTAAAAAAATATAGATTTTTTAAAATGTATTCCCCTGTATTGGCCACAATAAAAATGTATTCCCCTGTATTAGCAACTACAACTATAGTAAATATAAGTTAAAGGTTGCATCAAATGCTCGAGGACGGTGGTTTACAATATTTTCATTATCTTAGTAATCTTTCGTGTTGTAAAACGTTGGTTATTCTCGATCAAAGCCTTGATTTAATCATCATCAGTGGTAACCCCATTTCCAGTTTCGTATCACCATTATGAACTTTTTAAACCACATTTGACACACATTACTGTATCGTGGCCATACACTTTATATGTATTTTTTTGTTAGTGCTGCATTTTTCCTTTGCGCTAGTATAAAACATCAAGCACTTATTTTGTGTCATCTTCAAATTGACGTCATAAATAAATTCAAACAATTTGACCAAAAAAGTGCGCCATACTTTTCATAATATTACACATTCAGCATGTTTAGAATGAAATTATAAACAGAATTTTATCTTAACGATATCTATCCTTTAAATATTAAACTAATTTCCGGATAATCCAATTTGTGTAATCTTCAAAATTACGCAAAAAAACTAATCAAGAAATTTTAATAAATAATGATTGAAAAATTTGCTAAACTATTCCTATTTTGCAATCATATACATTCAGCACGTTAAGAATGAAGTGAGTCACGGAATTTCATCCTAACGACATCTATCAAAGAAATACGACATATTTCCAAAATACTCAATACCATTCATGGAATTATTTATATAAAAAAAATATTCAATGTTCAATCGCAAACAAAAAGAAAGACTTAAACAACTGACTTGCCTGAAGAAGTTGAGATCATTGCCATCTGTAAGATATTACGATCGATTATATTATGGTAAAAGCCGTCATGTACAACTTTCTCCGATAAAGGCATGAAATAATCATAACTACGTATACATCTTTCTCAACATAGGCATGAAATAATCATAACTATAGGTAAACCCTGATTAAAAAGAACACTGTTTAAACAAGGAAAATAACAAACATCAAAACACAGTTTTCGCCTCCACATCCATACATCTCGTCATGAACAATCCGTGTTATTTATATTCACTTAACATTCTTTCAAAATTTGGTTTTCATGATCCAGCAACATTTTTCTCAGTCGACCTCTTCCACGCACATCTCGTACTTCTCACTTGTATACTCGCCTATAGTTTGGAAATTCTAGGATGAATCCTGTGACAGCTCACAAATTAGCCCCAATACAACCTTGTGTAATGTATTTACCTAAATAACTTGCTATTTTTTAGAATTGAGGCTTATATTAAAGTTGATAATATAATTAAAATTACTGAACATCGTTACAAGGTTGTATTGGGGCAAATTTGTGAGCTGTCACAGGACTCATCCTAGAATTTCCGAACTATAGTTAATTTTTCGTCATTCATTTTCTCCACAAGTCCAAACCACTGTAACGGTCCTTTCTTCATCTTACTTAAAGCATCAATTTTATACATGCATTCATTTCTGATGTCTTCTTTTATATATTTACACTACATACATTTTTATTAGTGCTTGCATCTCCACAGCATTAATATTAATGTATTCTTATTTTGCTAAGTCCAAGCTTTACTTGCATACAAATAGTCTTTATTTGCACTCATTAGGTTATGTATATTTTCTTTAGATTCTATATTAATATAATATTTGTTTTTTTTTGCAGGTAAGCATTTTCATCATGGGACGATTTCATTTAGTTTCAAAGCAAGATAGACTTTTGCAGTCAAAAAGTAAGTTTTATTAACATACTCGTACATATCTGTGTATACATATATTTTGAATTGTTTCCTACTGTTAACTCTAGGTATTTCAACAGTTTGATGTGGTTCAATAATTTAATTAACCTGAAAAAGATTATTTAAATTTATCACAATATTTAGTTGGAATTATCAACGTTACGAGAAGTGTAGCAGTAGTTTATTGGGTGGTGGGTTGTATAATGTTTTTACTGGTTGGACTAATTTTAGCGACATAAACTGACTGCCCAAAATAACACCTTTGTCCTATCTTAGGATTTCTTTCCCAATTTAAGCTTAGATGTGATAAAATAGTGATAAAAGCAAAGTGAATACGGAAGGGATGTGAGCGTTGCTTAAAATACGTGAGAAAACAATGTATGATGTAATGAAGAATGAAGATTTAAGGGTGTAGTACAGTTTGAAAGGATGTATTGTTAAAGAATTATAAAAGTATTGTATTTTGGATTAGAAAAAAATATCTTATGAGTATTGTTCCATTTTAAAAGCACCTATAAAAAAATTCAATTTGTTTAAATAAATCTTTTGAAAAAACCTCATAACATTACTGAAAATAATTAAAACATTAACAATTAACCGTTATTATACACTTGATAACAATATGTACAATTAACGATTATTTATTTTATTTTATTTCAACTGTCAAATGACCTTCTTGATACAATGATTAAAAAAACAACAATAAAAAATATTTTAAATTGACATGTTTCTAAGCAGTGTTATACGAAAAAAGTATTGGACAACACAACAAAAGTATGTTGAACAACACAACAAAATTATTAGTTGAACAACACAACGAAACAAATCATTACAATTCAATAAATTCATCCCAGCAAGAACAATACTTCACTTTGTTCTTGTTAGTAATCAAAGTCATATAAAAATCCATACAATGTCCATATTGATTAACCAATATGTTGAGTCTTGGTATGCAAGAGTTGTACAAATAATTAGTTGCAAACACTTCACTATGGAACAAAATATTTTGCCCAGTGGGCCTTCAAGGAACATGTAGCATGACAAGCTCAGTTTGTTTCGGGCTATTGAAATACGAGCTGAATAATGTTGTAAGGTCAAAATACGAGCTGAATAATGTTGTAAGGTCAAAATACGAGCTGAATAATGTTGTAAGGTCAAAAATTTATCTTCTATCTGACAAGGCTGGAAGCCTCAACATTTCTAAAGAAAGATCATAGTCCAACTCAGTTATTGGGATCTGCAGTTCAAAGTTTACGAATCGTTAAAACCTTCGCTGTATGCGTTCAATTCTTTCAACATGGTTATCATAGTGGGGTGACCATATTTCCAAATTGTAATCCAAAACTGTTTTAACTAGAGAAGTATACTTTTGATTTAAAAAAAAAATTACCATGTCTCAGTATAAAACCCAGCCTGGACAATGCGCATATGTTATTTTACCTACATATATGTGAAACAAAGCTTATTATATGAACACTATACACATACGCTAACCACACCTAAAGCCGAATGTGTTATTATTATACTATCACATATCGGAAGATCTATAAAGGTTTGTTTGTAGTTCGTCTTTTCCTGGTAGGTTTTCTGTGGTTTTCTTACGAAATATGTTTTTTTTAGACATATGCAGAAGTGGGGAAGATCTATTCCAATAACCGTAGCGATCAGTTTATTATTCTTAAACTCAGTTTATATATGACATTTTAGGGATATGTACTTTGGACTGTTTATTTAAATTTGTCGAGGAATGCGAATCTCATCGGTCATTGACCGTATGTATGCGACAATATTCCGCGACGACCGTGGATCCCTACAACATATTTATTTAGTTATATTTTTAATCTGTCAATTATAGTTGATTAGAATCCCGAGTTATATGATATTCCTATGGAGAGAGTCTGCTTTTTAAACGGCGCTGCATACATTGTTATTTTAATTTTTTTATTACTATTCACAAAATGTCATCAACCATGAAGTCATACGAAATATGTGTAAAAGATCTTAAATATCTCATGACAAAATATTTTATTTCTTGAGAATATTGTAGATATTTTAATTAATGTGCAAGCTTTCATGTATTACGTAATAATTTGCACATAAATTTTGCAAGCTAGAATTAGTTTCATACATAAAATAGTTTTTATATTTATGTCAGACATTAATATATTTTAATTTAGATAAATTATTTCTAAAAAAATTGATTTTTTTTTTACCTACATGACCTGTGATTCAAACTGGGAGTTACGAGGTTGATTCCCGTAGGAATCCAGATTTAAAAAAAAAGATTCCAGTTTGGTCTTCACTACGATCTTTTTAACATCTTTCTTGTTGGTTCGAAAAATTACCACATAGCAAAACTCCCACCAGGGTGTGATGTACACAACCAAAGTGTAATACAATTACATATAAAAGTGGATAGTAACTTAAGAAATAGAGCAAATTTTATATGATAAACATTTCCGCTAAATACCCGATTTTGTTTCTCAAAATTTTAATTTCTGTATAATACATTATATACGAATATTATATCGTTTTAACTTTAGACATTTATTTATGAAATACTTGTGATGTTTATCGTTTGAACTTGATGACATTTATTAGTGAAATACTTGTGATGTTTATCGTTTGAACTTTAGACATTTGTTTGTGAAATACTTGTGATTTTTATCGTTTGAACTTTAGACATTTGTTTGTGAAATACTTGTGATGTTTATCGTTTGAACTTTAGACATTTGTTTGTGAAATACTTGTGATGTTTATCGTTTGAACTTTAGACATTTATTTGTGAAATACTTGTGATGTTTATCGTTTGAACTTTAGACATTTATTTGTGAAATACTTGTGATGTTTATCGTTTGAACTTTAGACATTTATTTGTGAAATACTTGTGATGTTTATCGTTTGAACTTTAGACATTTATTTGTGAAATACTTGTGATGTTTATCGTTTGAACTTTAGACATTTATTTGTGAAATACTTGTGATGTTTATCGTTTGAACTTTAGACATTTATTTGTGAAATACTTGTGATGTTTATCGTTTGAACTTTAGACATTTATTTGTGAAATACTTGTGATGTTTATCGTTTGAACTTTAGACATTTATTTGTGAAATACTTGTGATGTTTATCGTTTGAACTTTAGACATTTATTTGTGAAATACTTGTGATGTTTATCGTTTGAACTTTAGACATTTATTTGTGAAATACTCGTGATGTTTATTGTTTGAACTTTAGACATTTATTTGTGAAATACTTGTGATGTTTATCGTTTGAACTTTAGACATTTATTTGTGAAATATTTGTAATGTTTATCGTTTGAACTTTAGACATTTATTTATGAAATACTTTTGATGTTTATCGTTTTTTATTTCGACTTAATACATTAATCGTAAAATTTTACCACGAAACCACAATTTTTTTCACAAGTATGAAAAATATTTCTGATTTCCTCTCATCGATCTGTTCATAGTTAATATAGTCTGCGTATCGCATACACTCTTAACTTTATTGTAAACGTCCGCCTTCGTTCAACATGTCCCGCCTACTCGTACTAAATTCTCCATTTATTTATGGTCACGTATCTGAATTTAGTATCCGAAACTCCTTATATATTTAGTACTACTGTAACATAGTTCGTACATATTTTCATACTGTCTTCTTTTTTTCAGGTTTTCATTAGCACAAATAATTCTATTTATAGGATGGAATACCTAATTAAATAATAATGTTTCATATAACTCAAACCGCGCTTCATAATCTCTAATAATTCGAATAATTTTTATATCCAGATCTATCCGGAATGGTGTGAAGTTCATCCGATGTGAAAAAAAATCTAATAACAGATGTCACCCAAATAGCACATTATTGTCGATAATAATTTAGATAGTCCTGATCTGTAATAACAGATGTCGCATTATTCTCACTTTTTAAAATAAAATGAGGCGCGCGCTTTAATAATTCAACTTTAAAATGAAATACATAGTTTCTTTTTATCCACATTTTGATATACGAGTAGTGTTTAATAAAGAATAGTCGCGAGAGAAGATTTTATAGTTTTGACATTCAGCTGTCAGTTGATGAATCGGAGCAGTATTGTTGTGTTTAATTCAGTGTTTTTTTTTATAATTGATAATAAAATTAATTTCAAGACAGTAATGTAACGTGTTTCATTCCAGATATTATATTCCTTTTGTACATCACCGGTACAAAGACTGTAAAATAGGTGGATGGCTGCCGCTCGATACTTGGAGATTCCAGTTAACTTCTTGCTTTTCCGGTGAAAAGTAGCAGGCTTGTCATTTTTTCCTTATATGCAGCCCATCACTCATCGTAAGCCCCTTTATTCCCCCGTGTATGCCGTCATGGCTTACTAGCTTGTACTATGTACGAGTATATCAAGCGTTTCTCGCTTGCATGGGCCGATCGACTTTTTACAAATAAATCATATATTTTAGGTGACGCATACGTCCGATACACCTCTCCATCATCCTTTTCCTTTGATTGATGATATCTCACTTTTTTATTTTGTGTTATATATTATTCGAGAATTTTGGGATTATGTATTATAACTTCCTATATTTACTTTTGTCTGGTTGATTGTAATACTTTGCCGCAGCCTGGCAATAAGCCAGCTATATCGTATTACAATGAAGTTTTTATGAATAAATAAATAATACAGAAAATAAAAAGACAAGGAGATAACTAAAATTCGGAAAAACAATAACAGTTTAGAAACGTATTTAAAAACTCGGAAACCGTCCAACCATGTCAATAATTTAGTTTTTATATACTTTCTTAAGTCTTATTAGAGATTTATTTCTTTGGTGTTATGATTCATATAATATCACGTGATTGCCCTTGAACCCGAGTCGTTCTATTGCATATTAAAGTGTTGACTACGACACAAGTTCAAGGTCTAGCTGTTGAACGGAAATATGAATAATGATGGTGACGTATTTTGTATAGTTTGGTGAATAAAACATATTTACCATAATATTAATGTTCTTATCGTCTAGTGACATAAGCCATTCCAAGAACACTTCGGTTCATTTGCAGATTGTAGATTCACACTTTCAAGAGTGTGAATTCTCTTGAAAGCTTCCCAACTTTATCAGGCTACAAAAAATCTAAATTATTTATTTTCCATACGAAACTAAAACCAAGAAGATATCTCATTTATTTTAAAACATCGTTTATTAAAATAATGTTTCGGTTCATTTTTAGACTGTAGATTCACACTTTCAAAAGTGTGAAAAGTTGGGAATTCTCTTGAAAGCTTCTCAACTTTATCAGGCTACGAAAATTCCAAATTATTTATTAACTAAAATCAAGAAGATATCTTCTTAATTTTTAAACAACATTTATTCAAAGAACACTTCGATTAATTTTTAGACTATAGATTCACACTTTCAAAAGTGTGAATTGTTGTGAATTCTCTTAAAAGCTGCTCAACTTTATCAGGTTACAAAAAATCCAAATGATTTATTTTCCATACGATAAGAATTAAAAGCATGAAGATATTTCCTTTATTTTAAAACAACATTTATTCAAAGAACGCTTCGGTTCTTTTTTAGACTGTAGATTCACACTTTCAAAAGTGTGAGTTGTTGTGAATTCTCTTGAAAACTTCTCAACTTGACCAGGCTATAAAAGTTCCAAATTATGTATATTCCATGCGATAAGAACTAAAAGCAAGAAGATATCTCCTTTATTTTAAAACAACATTTATTTAAAGAACGCTTCGGTTCATTTTTAGATTCGATTCGGTTCAAAAGTGTGAATTTTATCAATTCTCTTGAAAGTTTCTCAACTTATTTAGGTTTTAAAAATTTAAAATATTTATTTATATAAATAAACGGTACAATGTACCTTATAACGAAATAATAACATAAACGAGGTATAAGTGAGTTAAGGACTGAATGTAAAGAAAAATATTTTGCACAGTTACAGTAAAACCAATCAGAAAGAAACAAGTATCAAATCGTACAAAATCACACGTTACCAATACAATACAGGACCGTCCACTGCGCACATCCCGCACTGCGCAAAAAACAAATCATTGAAAGCAAAATATTAAATACAAAATCAGAAAGGTCTCAATCAGCACGGGGAAAACATAACATAATATATTTAAAAAATGTAATAAAGGATTATGCTTTTTGGAAAATATTCTGTAATCACGTTCCACGTTTACCACAATACTTTAGAATTCCAGAGAATTGAGTACTTCAGGCATAATTATTTTCAAATTGAGTAAATTATTAAATAAACACGTCTTTTCATATTGAGTTACATTGTCGCGTGGTTAACGTGCTGAAATTTCATACGGAAGGTCACTGGTTACATGGGTTACAATTTTTTCCATCTTTTATTCGAATCTCAAAGGAAATCATGATTTCAGTCATATATATTCCTTAGAAGAATGTATAACATTTTATTAGATTTAGTTGTATATAGCACAATCTGGCAGGCTTATTGCTATGTAGCAATTTTTCTTACCAACCGCAATGATGTTAAAGAGGCCTGCGGTGAAAACTAAACTGGAACGCATTTAAAATAAATACGTACTAACGAGAATCGAACCTGTTACCCCCCCCGACTTGTCAGACAAGCGTTTCACCTATTTTTTGGTCAATTTTACAACATATCGAACCAAAATTTACTTTTCAAAATGTTAAGTCACCTAATACGAGTATAACGTCCAATATATTTACCAACTAATTTTTCTTTAAATTAAAGCGATATTTTCGGGCTGCCGGGGACAAACATATCTACTCTCAGATGATATTCAACGTTGGAGGGACCTGACATGACACTAAGAAGAAGAAGAAGGTTTATTTTAAATAGCGTCTTGGTATTACATCCAACATGTTATGGATGCATTTTCTGAAATGGTTCAATACGATTAAGTTGATTTATTTTAATTATTGGTTTCGATTTGATCTTTGTATACGGATATTTATTACATTAAAAACTGAATTAAGCATAATCAGCTGTATTATGTCAATAATAAATATATGAAGTATTAAATTCCATATAAAAAGCTTAATTTAGCTGCTGTTGTGTAAGCCGTCTTGTGAAAATAAATTCAACTATGTTTGCTTGATATTCGCACTATTATGACATCCTTCGTTTCTTGACATTCCCATTCTAATTCGGATGGATGTTTTTTTTTATATTGGAATTTGAATATTCGTCCCATATAATTATAATAAAATACTATTTTATATAGCACAGTTTAGAGAGCAGGCTCGTTTCAAGGGCGCTCTAGCTTGATATTCGCACTATTATGACATCCTTCGTTTCTTGACATTCCCATTCTAATTCGGATGGGTGTTTTTTTATATTGGAATTTGAATATTCGTCCCATATAATTATAATAAAATGCTATTTTATATAGCACAGTTTAGAGAGCAGGCTCGCTTCAAGGGCGCTCTAGCTTGAGATTCGCACTATTGTGACATCCTTCGTCTCTTGACATTCCCATTCTAATTCGGATGGGTGTTTTTTTATATTGGAATTTGAATATTTGTCCCATATAATTATAATAAAATGCTATTTTATAAAGCACAGTTTAGAGAGCAGGCTCGCTTCAAGGGCACTCTAGCTTGAGATTCGCACTATTGTGACATCCTTCGTCTCTTGACATTCCCATTCTAATTCGGATGGGTGTTTTTTTATATTGGAATTTGAATATTCGTCCCATATAATTATAATAAAATGCTTTTTTATACAGCACATTTTAGAGAGCAGGCTCCCTTCAAGGGCGCTCTAGCTTGAGATTCGCACATCCTTCGTCTCTTGACATTCCCATTCTAATTCGGATGGATGTGCTAAATTCAATCTTCAAATCACATGGATTTTGTTTGATGGATATTATCTGTGGTTTCGAAATAATAATAAAATATTACAATATATAAACTGCCTTTTAAAGAGATATCAGATTCTCTTCAAGAGCTTTTTGACTCAGGGTTCGTAAACAATACTATTGACATTAAAATATTAGAAAATAAATAAATACGTTGAAAATAAGAGTAGGAAGGCAGTGGCTGCCACTATTAGATAAAGTACTTCCCGGCATCTACACATATTAAGAAAAATATGCATGTAAAGAATACCACAGAAAGCTTACCAACGGGAGATGAACTACAAAGAAACCTTTATAGATGTTCCGATGTGTGATGATAACACACTCAGCTTTTGGTGGAGCGTAGTGTAGTGTTCATATGTAATTATAAATTTTGATAAAACCTCTGAAAAAGAGTTTTCTTCAAGTGATTTCTAAAGCTGCACATGCCAACCACATATGTTATCTTACATTCTACGCCACAGAACCAGTAACTACAAAAGTCCTGTTGACCTTATTTGTTACAGAAAACATATTATAAAACATCGCAAAAAATATCTCAGAAAGGGAAACTAAGCAGGTATTTATAAAAATGCACGAAAATATGGAGAGCTTATATATTTCAAGTAAAATAATCTTTTTTAAATTCTAAATTATCGTTAATGATCTTATTTAGTGTCTCAATTGAAATATTCATTGAAAATCCAATATTTACATCGTAATTGTAATTTGTTTTGATCAAACACTGTTTATTCCACTTTATGTAGCGTTATAGCCCTATCGGTGTCAAGGCTTTTCACCTCATCATCGGGGTAGCACAAACAATACTGAATTATGTTCGAACTGGTACCGACATACACAAAATTTGGATTGGGGATTGTGAGTGGAGGGAGGCCGGAGACAACTTCAGCGAGCAGCGAAGAGATCTTGGGAATATATTTGTTTACCAGATGTTCATCCCGATGCACTGACTTGGATATTTCTAGGGCCTCTAATCTGTCCAATTTATTTCCGTTACTACTGACTTACAGTGTTTCATAAAATTAATTACAATGTCTTTAAGCCTCCACAAGGTTAATGCCTTAACTTTAAATAATATACTACATCGTAATGTTTTTGTTAAGGATAAACATTCGTGTATATGTCAGTAAAGAGTCACTTTGCTAAAATCAATAAAGAAATGCAGTTTGTTTTCCTCCTTCGCTGGAGAGTGACAGTTGTATGATACAATCTTCAGACAAGTTTAACTTCTTTGTACAAATAACAAGCAAGGTTGATCTATTGGTACTGTAGAATTGAAAAACGCCCAAATGCGGTCAGAAATTATTGACCATGTAAGATTCATAAATTAACCTTCGAATTATGTAGTATATATGTATTTATCTTGCTAAATCACGACAGATTTGTTTCTGGCAAGCAATTATCACAGATGCAAAAAAATATAATTAATGCAGTTCCCACTTGAGTCAGGGAAAAAGAGCTCTGCCATTACGAGCAGATGTGGGAGGAGTATTCTTTTTATATGATAGCAACATTGCTGCAGTGTAACGTATCATTTTTTAGGTTCAGTTGTCAATTTGGCAACATCTATGATAGCCTAGAGGTACAGTTGTTAACTTGGCAACATCAATGGTCATCATTTTCCTTGGGAAGACTGACTTTCAAATTTTGTATCCAAGCTATTGGACTACTCAATTTTTCTCTGACCATGCGAGCTTTAAGGGAAACTTTTTAGATTCAATGTTGTCCCTTGTTGTAATTTTTGCGGCCATCTGTATTAATCTGCAGATCACATTTTATGGTATGCTTTTGCGATGATAATCGACTAAATCTCCGACAAGATTTCCACTCAGCGTTACATCGGTTCATTTTTGGATTGATTGGCTACTTCTATCTAGTGATATCAAAGGAGAGTTTTGTTGCATTTGAATTTTTGTCCGAAAGTACTGGTAACTTGTTAGGTTGCATGAACTCCAGGTCTTTAGCCCCCGTAACGGCGTGGGTGGTTGTGGGAACGAAATGAACTAAACTGAATGTTTTTTTCAGTCAGCTCGCTCGTAACCATTTAATCAAAACATTATCTACATCGTATTGTCATCACAACTAACACCTACATCAGCAACCGCAGAATTCTATTTATGTTTTACTTCATTTTCATTTCAGCTGTATCTGTTCCAATCGTCTGGATTTCGTCATCGCTATCTTTAAGAATTATGGCCCTTTTCCAACACTTAACACATTTTTTGGCCCTTTGACTGATTACCAAGCTGTACAAATCATATCGCATGTTTTTTAAACGTTGTTTTTTTACTATCGTCCAAAATTAGTTCAATAACAATTTAATAAATTGACTGTTTTAATGCACGTATAATTTGTAGACGTAAAGGTTGCAGAAATGCTGTACAATTTGAAAGTAAAAAATCAACTTCGACATGTTTTAGCTTACGTATTAAATTACGTGTTGAACAATTATCAATTCAAATAAGTTTTTTTTTCTTTTTTACCTTTTCATTTGAGCGTCCAAATTAATTAGCCATTAGTTAAAAAAAATGCTTGTGTTATTCAAGCCGGCTGCTTTTAATCTCTTCAGTGGATATTT
Organism: Odontocerum albicorne; assembly: GCA_949825065.1. Classification (NCBI taxonomy): domain Eukaryota; kingdom Metazoa; phylum Arthropoda; class Insecta; order Trichoptera; family Odontoceridae; genus Odontocerum; species Odontocerum albicorne. The sequence continues at coordinate 11,270,641 of OX463838.1, forward strand.
TTGTCTGATAGTTTTTATTTCATTAAAACGGGATTCTTTAAACATACTATTTTATATACTTTCCTTCAGTTCAATCATTAATATTTATTTTTCTCAAAATTTCATTACTTCGAAATTAATTGTAATGAGATTTAATTTTTATCTCGTTTATATAGTTTTAATGACGGATATATACAGTTTGATACCTTTCAGATAAAGTTTGTGCAAAACCTTCATTATTTTACCACGAGCCGCCATCTCGACTAAACAGCAAAGAGCAAACATACCACATTGGTGCCGCTCAGGCGGTCACTAGTCACTACTACTCACTAGATGAGTCCCGCTCTGACGGAGTGACTGAGGCCTCGCAGAAGAAAGCGAAAACAAACTCATAAACTCGATACTGTTCACTGACCGCTATTCCCCTCCTGTGATACATTTTATTGACTTGCATTTTTATACGTTCGCGTTTTTAGTGTAGTTGATGTTGACTAATCAAATTATATCGCGAATGGAGTGCGACAGGGTTTTAATGAGTATTCATGCTAATTGGTGAGGAATAAAGTTTACATACACACACATATCTCAATGGGATATATGACGATGAAAATTTGAAGGCTAAGCTAAGACGTAAAGACATCTGATTTTCGACTCGAATTTTGTATCTTTAAAAAAAATCCAGTCTGGTTTATACTGTCCGTCCGTGGTTGCAGTCCTAAGACTGGTTTGCAGCAATTTGAACTCTTCTCCTCCATTCCCCCCTGTCCTGTGCGGCTCTCTTTAAGTCTGTATATGTTGAGCAGCGCACGTCCACCAACAGGTCCTCCAGGTACTCTCGGCGTGGGCGTCCCCTAGAGTTTGTCCCCTCGGTCATACCCTCCATTATGGCATGCAAGAGGCCCTCTTGTCGTATTATATGACCAATCCATCTTGCACGCCTTTCGGACAGGATCCTGAGCAGGTGCCTTCCTCCTTCGATTCGTTGGAGAACCTCTTCATTTGTGATGCGGTCTCTCCAGGAAATTCCTATTCCAGGTTTATACTAAAGGTCTCTAAATATCTTTGGTCGGCTGGAAGAAATCGCCACAAGCACAAGATTGTGTTATGTACAATCAAAGTGATAATCAAAATAATACAACACAATTATGTTTATTCTTCTTCTTCTAAGTGCCCTGTCGGGTCCCCCCAACGTTGGCGATCACTTCGGCGAATCCGTCTCGGTCCTGAGCCGCCCGGAACAGTTCCTCTGCACTCCGGATGCCGGTCCACTCCCTCACATTCCGCAGCCAGGACATCTGTCTTCTTCCGGGCCCCCGGTGTCCCTCAACTTTCCCCTTCAATATAAGCTGGAGCAAGTGGTACTTCTCTCCACGCAGCACGTGACCCAGATATGAAATCTTTCTAACTTTTATAGTGGACAACAACTCCCTGTCAGCTCTAGCTCGCCTCAGGACTTCGGTATTTGTCACCATGTCTGTCCAGGGAATTTTGAGCATTCGACGATGCAACCACATTTCAAATGCTTCCAGTCTGTTCATTGCCTGGACTTTCAAGGTCCATGTTTATATTATATTTTAATAAATAAATAAGTTTTGTTCCTTCTTGTTATCAGATAAAAATATCAATATATTATATTTCAACAAACTAAGCATTTAAATACATGTTTTGAAATCCCAGCGCTTTAATTTAGTTAATTTGATTTGATCACCTTTGTGTATAAATAAGAAACTAAAGTCGTCCTTTTCTCTGAATGCCGATGTTTGCACCGCCAATCTGTTTCTTCCACATTCACGGCTAGAGTTCAATGCCCCAAAACCGTCCAGTTTAGTTCTAAACCAGCGCTTTTTAAACTGTAATCCGTAAATATATTGTTATATCATAATCATAAGTCATTAGACAACATCTATCTGATAAGTGCGAAATTGGAGTTTCATATCTGTATCGGACGTATGCATCGTCATAAAACATATTAGGATTAGTTTCTTAATTGTGTGTAGATATGTAGTTACAATTTGATATTATTTGGTATTTTGTATGTGATATATTTATGTTTGTTGGGGTCCGTGTGGTGTCGCGACAGCAACGGAAATGTACCTTATGAACGGTCACCGCGAGACTATATCGCAGCCCGGCCGGCCTCTGTAGACGCACAACTTCCGAAAATTGTGATATTTCGCGAGTTGTGACGGCAGGCAGAGGCGAAAACAAGCGCTTGCGATGAGCGATTGACTGTACATAAGAAGCGAAAATGCCAAAATAAATCAACTTCTAAGTTCACTCTGACTACTGTGTTTTACTTGCGATCATCTAGTACCTGCCTAAGAAGAATCTCTTCACCCTGCTACCTTTTCACCAATCTACGCCTCTGAACGTGAACTGAATTCTCCAAGAATTGCGCAGCAGCCATCCACCTATGTTACAGTTCTTTGTGCCTGTGCCGTACAATACCTGTCTACTTATGATGACTGTATAAATCTTGCATGGCCTTAAGGTTGGGGGCAGGTATCTCAATATCGCGAGAAGTGGAGAATTATCTGTTTCCTAGGTGATGGCGCCTCAACAGCTAGACGTATGCGAAACAGTCATCGTTTTGCAAACATGCGTTAACGCGACCAAGCGGCTCAGAGGGATCCACTTGTTTGTGGAGAATGCTTGTCTAGGATTGGACTGTACTTTGGATCGACGTAGAGGAGCACCTCAAAATTGGCGTTGAATTAGTAAGGGGATCCCAGCAATGAGCACGTAAAGCGTTCCGTATGACATCTCACCAGACTGTTCTCTCACGCGTTTTATCCTTCCAGTCCTCCACGTTGATTCTTCAAAGTTCCCGGGAGATATTGTCCTCTAGTCGCTGTTTGGTCTACTCAGTGGCCTTTTTCTTTACTGCATTGTCTTAAATATGATTTTGGCATCCAACCTTCAGGAACTCAGAGAACGAGTTTAATTAAGGTTAGTCTGTTGATGTTATGTTATTTCTAATAATTGTCTGTCTTGCAAGTCTGTTAATTCCTCGTTTAATCAGTGTCGGTAGCCATTCCTGGTCTTTGTCTCAAATTTCTTCGGAAAACTCTTTTAAAACTAAGAAGCATTTCTTTATTCCTAACGATTATCACCCATGTTTCTATGTTATTGGTATCAACTGGTTGTATCATTGTGTTGTACATCTGAATTTTCACATTCTGGGTCAAATACTTGAAAACGACCATTTTATCAAGAGCTGCAGTCACTTGGATATTATTTTGGATCCGTGCTTGTGTGTCAGTTTTTACTCTATTTTTGTTTAATTTAGTTCATTTGATTTGATCACCTTTGTGTATAAATAAGAAACTAAAGTCGTCCTTTTCTCTGAATGCCGATGTTTGCATCGCCAATCCGTTTCTTCCACATGCTGTCGGGGAACGTGAAGTTTTCTACCTATTCCAGTGCATCATTATCTACTAGCGTATGACTGAATGGTGTTTTTTGAAAGTAATTAAGTTTTGCACTTACTCTAAAATAATATATTCACACAATCTAGGAATATTAAGTTGTATCAGATATGTTTATTTAAGGTTCACATATTTACAAAGATGTATAAAGTTTGGGATTTAAAAATGTCCTTTTTAATTTATTATGAATTGACCTAAGACTCAAGGTTTCCATCAAGAATTGTTTCAGTATTAAGATAAGAATTATTCAGATAAGAATTATTTCTATATGTCACATATAAACACGTCTCGTAGATGACACTTTCAACTATGTAACATATGCATGAGTAAAATATCAATTTATTTTGCTTCAAACAAGTTTCAGCTGGGTTATAATACAACCACTGGCTTTGACCTTCATAGAGGTCATTATATTTGCATGGTAACTTTGTTTAGGTCATTATGCCGTTGGATTCACTAGATAGCGTCTCGAAACCATGTTGAGGGTTTACAATTATTAGAAGTATTTCTGCTCATAGCTAATTGGATCTGAAAATGAAATATGCGCTCACTTTAAAAAACTGACAGCTGAGATCTTGTTTAAATGGCATAATAATATCTAGCCAAGTTTTCAAAGAATGGAATGAACTTGTAACTAACTTGAGAGAAGGCTAGAATTAATTGCTGTTGTGTTTTGAATGATGATAAAGTGGAGAATGACAGCAGGTGATTGGTGTGATTAACTGACTTTCCTGTTAAGTATCCTTGTACTTTTGAAGGAACAGTGTAGCAATGATATAACAATTATGGGTTTCTTTAATGATCATTAAAATAATTTATACTCCCATAGTGCCCCATAAAGAGAGATCGTTTTCATTGGATCTGCCTTTTTTACTAAAGATATGTTTTTTTTTATTGTTATGAAACACAACTTCATAATCCTGAAGAAACTTGCTTACTCGCAACCATTGAAAGGTAGACGTTATTTAAAAAGGTCTTATGATTTTCTTAACCAGTCCTAAAGGATTTATTACCGTGATACGTTTAGGATGATGCATATTAGACATCTATTTGAAAATGTTAATAACATTATAAATACGATACTCGGATTCTTTTCTGAGAAAAGAGAAAACAATTCTTTACGATAGTTGAATGACAGTGGTGTGCGTCTACATATTCATTGGTTTAGATGCACTCTGGACTGTCATTTTTATCTGCGAAATTTCTCAATGTGTTGCATCGACAGAGATGCAAAACGCCATATGTTTTGCATATGGCCAAATGAGAAATATAAATAGACTTAGAAAGCGTCAGGTGATGCCGATTTTGTCACAGTTGACATTTAAAACTAATATTTAACTATAATAAAATATAAACGTAATATAAAATATATAACTGGATTTTTTTTAAGAAAAATATCTTTATATTTTTAATTTACTTTAAATTTGAATGTTTGAGTGTTCATTTATTTTTTAGTCATTTTATTTAAAATTATTTTTTATTCATGCTTTGCCAAGGCATGGTTCGTAGGCCGAATGCAGCCCACCTGGGTTGTACTCGTACGTGTGACACGAGAGTTTTTTTATAAATAAAAAAAAATACAATAATAAATAATTGTTTCGTAATTACTAATCTAAACCATTAAAATGTTATAAAAATTAATTAAATAAATAGTTTTTTCTTCAATATTTTAAAAACTCGACCTAATAAAGTAAGAACAAGTGATATAGGCCTGCTTAGGTCTAAGAAAGCAGGCCTGCTTATCTACTGTGCTCAGGTATAGGTAAATTGGGCAGTCTTAAGTGTGTATGTATTTTTTTACATTTTGTTGAAAATAATGGGAAAATAATGGAAATCATCAACATTAAGGTAATTCAAGAGTAAATAAATAATCGAATCTCGCTTTTTCCAAAATCGAAGATTTCGTCTAGTTACAATGATAGGGTTTCCCTCGTTATCCAGCATGATTGTTAGTCATCCTGTTAATAAAAGACGGTTATGAATGTATTAGTTTATTTTCTAAGCTGTTCCAAAAGAAAGCAGATCAAAGTTCTAAGACATTTGGCAGATTTATATAACGCTATTTTAGTATTGCCTAATAGCGTTTTAAGAATTTATGAGTTATAGGAACATACTCGTAAATATTAGATGCAATGTGATCTAAATGTAAAACCAGTCAGTAAGATAATCCAACTGGATTTGAAATTTGGAATCAAGCTTGCGTAACGTGAATGCTATCTATTAGACCACAGCCGCTGACAAATGATACTTTTTTTTTTACTTTTCTATGTGTTGTAGTATTGTCAACGTGTACGACGATGAAATACGACTAATTATGAATTTACGTCTAATGAGTGAAAGGCTGATATTTTTTCCACATTATACGGAATTATCGAGTTACGTAACGTGGGTCTGATTGTTTTACTCATATGGAAGAATATAAGGATTTCAGCCTGGTTTTTACATATAGCCTCTTTAACATCTTTCCGGTTGGTTAAAATAAATTGCCATGTTCAAATAAGCCAGCCAGGTTGTATTATATACTACGAAAGTATAATACCACTCTATGGAGAATTTTTTTCATAGTCCTAGGCGGTACCGATAATACATCCATAGCATCATTCAATTGGTTTAAAATCTCTCAACAGCGTGTCACTGAGGTTGAACCATCAGATTGATTCTGTAAGTTGGTACATATAATAGAGATGATTTCTTGTACGGTTGTAAGTGGCTAATATTGTGGAACGATTGAAATAACATTGCAGTCCTTTATATATGAATTACGCGATAGACTCTTACCTGCTTGTAATATATGAATAACGCGATAGACTCTGGATGTGTACTTATTTTGCTCCCCATTACAGCGCGGGTGGTGGTGGAGTCAAACTGAACTAAACTGACTCCTTGTTCCCCTAGTCTACTTTAAAATTTGTACCTTGAATATTCAAACCTCACCAAAAAGATTCGTACACCCAATTCTCATATTGTAGACAAAGAAATTGGCCATTTTGTTGTCGTAGATATAATTTGTGCCCTTCACATACTTCAAGTTGAGAGTTTAAACGGTAGTAATGGTTTTTTCTCACAAATAGTGACATAGTTTTCAACACATATAATAAAAATACATAATCCTTGCAATGTGTGCTTGAAGCGGATGTTCTTGAAGAAAAAAAACATTGTAAATGTGATTAAAATACACTGCAGGCAAAAAAGTGCTTTCAATCGTTATGGGAATAAAATTAGGAGGTTTTTTCTCCGCATTCCATTTATCTGACAATGGCGGGGCTTGTAGCATTTCGTGGGCCTCGGACGTTTCTACGCATGTACGTTTGTGCGCAAAGACATTTTATACGTAAGAACGGTTCTGTGCAAGGATGTTGCTGCGCAAGGAGATTTCGACGCTAGGAGGTTTCTATGCAAGGGCATTTCTTCCTAAGGACGTTTCTACGCAAGGACATTCCTTCCCAAAGACATTTCTGAATTCGATATTTTGAGACTATTGGCCTTTTTGAGATGTTTTGATCTGTCTGATATATTGCCTATTACATACATGCATCATCACGTTATGTCCTTTTTGGAGTATCCATACATCTCGTCATATATGCTCTTCTATATCTAATATTTCTAAAACTTTCCCCTGAATTAAAATTTCTTCAACTGTCTCCTTCATCTCTTTTCTTGGTCTACATTTTCCTCACCCTCCATTCATTTAGAGTTCGTTAGTATTTCCCAACTTATTCAATATTATTTTATTTTGATAATGATCAATTATCGCTTTTTTGACATTTTTGGACAAAAATAATTTTTTTTAAAAACTTATGTTATGAGGTATTTTTTGTATGTATTGGAACTGTTGATATTATTTTTTGTCATTTTTTATTGTACTTGAGAAATTGTCGATTTTATATAGATTTATTGATATTCTGATGCTTTAGATTGCGAATATCGAATCAATTTCAAATATCAAATGAATCTCAAAATGTGGGAAAGAATATGCAGCGCTCAACAGGCGGCGCACAAACGTCCTAGACCCGCGTTTCATAGCATTTTTTGCTCCCATAATTCACTCAGTACCGCCCAATGGTTTGTTTTGATCGTGATAAATATTGAATTACTGATTTACCTTTCAATTATGATTCCTTAACATTAATGCTGAAACATATATTTATATTTCAAGTGGTTATACCAAATTATCGTCTGTGATAGGATAAGAACGGGTATTGTCTAAATTGAGGATTTTGAGCGTTATTTATTACCAAAAAAAATGAAAAGATCTGTAAACTTAATGTGTTTCCAGTAGTAATTGTCAGAATTTGTTGATTCATATTTTAGAAATACTTTCATTAGACACATGCTTTAAGAAATAAGTAACTGAAATATATATTTCATAGTTATAGAAAAAAATTATTAAAATTATAAAATCATAGGAAACAGAAATGCTACCTCATTTTTAAATCCACCACATCAATACTATAGTTCGGAAATTCTAGGATGAGTCCTGTGACAGCTCACAAATTTGCCCCAATACAACCTTGTAACGATGTTCAGTCATTTGAATTATTTTATCAACTTTAATATAAGCTTCAATTCTAATAAATAGCAAGTTATTTAGGTAAATAAATTACATAAGGTTGTATTGGGGAAAATTTGTGATCTGTCACAGGACTCATCCTAGAATTTCCCAACTAATATGATGATAATTTTTCACGTTATCGTTTACTCTCTGTGCTGGTCAACTCTGGAATCAACTATCATATGATTGCTTTAAAAAGCTAATAAAAAACAACACATCTTCCTTCAGTGACTTTTTCATTATTTTCTGTCATCCTTTTTTCAATATTTTTTTTCTCTCCTAACCATTGATGCATTTGTTTAATTTATATTGTATTGTTTTTTTGTTGCGTGTTTTTTTTAAATTTTGATATGTGATTATTTTTCTTCACATTAATAAAGTAAAATAAATTCCATACATATGACTCAAATTTTTGTAAAATAATTGTATGATTGGCTGGAAGACATTGTTACTTGGCTATAAACCAGGCATGTTATTCATTGTACTAGGAATTTATATAGCGCTATTTCGTAACACAAAGAGCGCTACAATAATTTAAGTTAGGCAGCTACTCGTAAGTTTCAGGAGAATAATATACTTAGGTAGTAAGGAGACCTCTGTGACCTAGTTGGTAAGACTGTTTCTGACCCGGAGGTAGCAGGTTCGATTCACGTTGGTACCAATTGAAAAAAAAATGGTACTAGTATGGTTATGACGTAGGCTATAATTTCTGGTTGATTGGAAGGGATTGGTACACGTCAATAAACTCGCCAGGTCATACTATATATAACAAAAGCATTAAACAATAAATTCAAATGAAATATTCTAAATAAAATCAGTCACGAACCACAAGGAATTGAATCTAGGACGCGTGGGTGTTAAGCAAGCATGTTTACTATGGTGCCACAAGTGGAAATATGTGATTTGGTAGGAATTTAATAGTATATTTGTTTAAAGAACTTGAAGTGATTTCGGTTAGTAAATTACACTAGAAGAATTAAGTAAATTAATGTTTCCTGTAATGCTCTAAGAAACGTGTATTGCAATACATTTTCGTTGTATACAGTATACATTTGCAAAGTTATAACCATGAGACAATCTCTTCCAACCAACTAGAAATATGTTATTGGATTCTAAGGTAAAGATCAGTTTGGATTAGAACCTATTTTGGGTACTTACGCAAATCGAACCCATAATCCGCGAAGACATATGCGTATTACCAACTAGTCCATGGAGATTATCAAGTGTATTGAAAATTTGTGTCGATGTCACTGGGTACAACCCAGATTCCTTTCCCAGGCGAGTGTGGGTGTTGTTTTGATAAAAACAAAATATAACTGTTATTAATGAAGTAAAAATGCATGACAAAAATATATTTACTAAAGTGCATAATATAAGCGCGATGCGGTGCAATGACCCGCACTCACACCTGAACAGAGAAACTGCGCTTTGAATTCTAGCAGACATACCTATTGACCAGTGACCACTGCCCGCTGTACTCGGACAGGAGAATCCGTGTTATGGAATAGCAATCGCGCGGTGTCTTTCACCTCTTTAAAGACAATCTTAGACCATATGTTGTTATGTTTTACTTCCTCAAGACACTCGCATATTATACATGAAAATCTTTCCCCTTCTTAAGACAATAATTTCCAGATAATATATGATTATCTTTCGCTTCCTCAAGACACTCGTAGATTATACATGATTATCTCTCACCTCCTCAAGATACTCGCAGATTATACATGATTATCTTTCACCTACTCAAGGCACTCGCAGATTATATACGATAATCTTTCCCCTTCTTAAGATTGGCTCATTATATATGATTATCGTTCACCTATTCAGGACACTCGCAGATTATATAAACTTGATTATCTTTCACCTCATCAAAACACTCGCAGATTATCCATGGAAGATACGTACGTCTTTTAGGATGGAAACAACATTAATTTTATTATAATAATTGATTTGATGTAAAGCAGAATTTGGTTCCCGCATATAGATAAATTTACATCTGCAGATTGTCAAGACTGAGCTTTATCCTGAGACTTGGTAATGATTTTTCTAAGCTAGAATAATTAAAAAAATGTATATTTTCTGGTAAAAACTATTTCGAATAACAGTTCGGTAATATAGTCACCTCGCTACGATATCCGTATTGAGAAAATAGAAGTTTTTGCGATTTATAAACTTTAAACTGCAGAACCCAATCACTGAGTTGAACTTCAGTCTATTGTTGGAAGGGATGAGTCTGTTTGTCCAAAAAACATTTTTGAAGATTATCAGCTCGCATTTCAATAATCCGTAACTAACTCAGCTTGTTACACGTTTTTTTGTAGACCCACCCTGCAAAATGTTTTATTCCGTAGTGAAGCAATTGTAACTTATTATTTGTGCAACACATGCAAAATAATAGTGCACAGATTTAACAACCAATATGGGCATTGAATGAATTTTCATCTGATTTTGATTACTTACAGGAGTTAAGTAAATACGTTATTCTTGTCGGGATGAATTGATTGAATTGTAAAGGTTTGCAAAAACTAAGTTTATGACATTCTCCAAAGACACGCTAGAGTGCAGAATTTCAGTACGTGACGAGCCAATTGAACAAGCAACCCAGTTCAGATATCTTGGCAGTGAACTGCTCAGGTCTCATGACCTCCCCAGAGAAGTAAGGCCTCAAATAAAGCTGCAGTTGTGGCGGGCTGCCTGAGAGATGTCATATGGAGGAATAAAGATATGAGAACGGATAGCAAGGTACGCATTTATAAGACCTGTGTGCGACCTATCCTCACATATGGCATCGAAGCGAGGGCGGACACTGTCAGGACAAAAAGTATGCTAAGGACAACGGAAATGAGAACTCTACGTGCTATTGCTGGGAAGACTTTGCGTGATCGTGTAAGGAACACCACAATCCGAGAGGTCTGTGAGGTCCAAGATGTGGTCAGATGGGGACGACAGCGTCGACGATACTGGTACCAACGTGTACAGAGAATGATTCCACAAGAATTCCATACATAGCTTTGCATGGGGTACCGGATAGACGGCGTCCACCAGGGAGACCGCCGAAACGATGGAGAGATAGCTGGAGCTCAGCATCACAGGAGGACAATCCTGCAGTAACAGACTCTTGAGTCTATAGAAAGTTTAAGAAGAAGAAGTAAAGGTTTGCTTTGTTGTGTTGTTTGTCATAAACAAGATTTTTTTCCTAATATACGACATGGAACTGTTAAATTTTATTTGTAGTTAATATTTAATGTTTTGTATGATAAATTTATAATAAAATGGAAATAAATTAAACAAAATCTAAGCGAATCAATTAAGGTTGAATACTTGACGCGCTAAGATCAAACTGTAGTCAATCACTTATCACTTTTGAGCTCATTGAAATGTAACTAAGTAGTAATTTATTTTAGTAAGATTAAGAATAACATAACATATCTTGAAGAAATAACGCGTACGTTATATAAATAACGGCTTCGGTCAATGCCCTCAGTAAATATTTATCATTCCAGTAGAAAATGAACGCGGAAAAATAAATGTTATCGTTTTCGTTTCATTCTGCGTATAGGATCACTCAGCTAACATTCAACTTCATATTTTCAATAAGTAACTCACTCTGAAAGTTCTTTTAATAGTAAAAATAATAAATTTACAATTTATATTCCACTGTTTAGTGAGTTGACTCTATTTAAGGGCGCTCTAACTCGGGATTCGAAACCTCTTAGGTGATTTTTATGTTTCAGGCCGATTTTGTTCGGTTGACTTGCTTGGCACATGATTTAAACAAAAAAACACACGCAATTTTCTTCGCGTATTCACAATTGAACAATTATTATATTCCATATGTAATAAAAATACCATATAATCAAGGAAATTGCGTGTTTTTTTGGTTTAAATCATGTGCCAAGCACGTCAACCGAACAAAATCGGCCTGGAACATTAAAATCGCCATATTATTGACAGATGTTGTCAAATGAGAGACTCTCCGTAGATAGCATTTAAAAATCTTCTTTTGTATCAACAAGTAAAATCTACTTGATTTTTTGTGTATTTTCATACTAAAATAACTCATAAGTTCATTATTTTATACAAATTATTCGTTTTCTAGAGCGTTTGTCTTTATTTTTTTAATATTGTAGTTTTTATTATTCATCATATTTGTCGACCACGGTGGCCTAGTTGGCAAGAAACCTGTCTTCTGATCTGGAGGTTGCGGATTCATTTCTTGACACCCATTTTTTTACAAGTATTGTTTCAATCTGATTTTCCTTTCAAAATATTTTTGGTAGGTGGAAGATATTGCCACATGCGAATACACCCGTCACATTGTGTTTTATACAACACAGAAGTAATACAATTCACGATTGTGATTCAAACATATTAAATAGCTAGGACGGGATACATGATTGAGAGACAATATTATCTTCAGACCCTTTAATCAAGCCTCTAGGTTTAAAACCACTGGAGTAGACAATTAACTCGCTGTGTGTTGTAATACGTGTTAGTATGCAGCCTTATATAGTACTGATATATCACAATGACCTCGTAGACGAACCAAATTGGAAATCAATTTATTTTTGAATTTTTTCAGGTATCACTTATTAAATATCACAGAATAAAAAAAAGTCCGGGTAGGATACTTGCGTTTTATCAATAAGACCATAGGGGTTGTCATTGTCTTAACTGTGTTGAATTACTAAACTATTCACCGAACATAAGTCTTCCTCAATAGATTCAGACGTGCGATGCTTGAATCTATAATATAGTAAAGCAAACACATCTCAGCATTGACTCAGTAGTTCGATGACCTCTGTGTATTGTAATAAGAATGTCTACTCGCAGAATGGGTGAGCGACCCACTGAGATTTCTTTGGATTGATGACATGCATTATTCACAATCCATTCAGGCAAACTTGTTGTTATTTTGTAGAGAAATCTGGTTTAACGAAAATATATTTCAGGCCAGTGTGGCGCTGTCGGTTTCTTTAGCCTAGTTTAATGTTAATTGTCTTAAAATATTATCAAGATATGGTTTGATTTTTGATAATAATAAGACGTTGGAATGGTCACACATTGATTAGCTTCGTGTTCACGCCTTGTTACCTAGTTTTTGAAGTGTTTATTTTGATTTCAACGATGTATAGTTTATTAGAGTAGAGGTTTGAAGACATTGTATTTTGTTAAGTCAAACACTAGCATCTATCCAATTAGGCCACGAAGCTCGCATTTGTGGACGTGTTGTATTTAATTTGTGGATGTGTTGTATTTAATTTGTGGATGTGTTATGTTTAATTTGTGGATGTGTTGTATTTAATTTGTGGATGTTTTTTATTTAATTTGTGCATGCGTTGTATTTAATTTATTTGTGTTGTATTTCATTTATGGATGTGTTGTATTTCATTTGTGGATGTTTCTATTTAGCAGACTTAAATATATCGAAAAACATCACTTTACTCATATGTTACAACTCCTATGATTTATACTCCTACGTTTACTTCTATAAAACTATTTCACTCAAATGAACACTATATTTTATTTAAAGTCAAGGCATTATTAACACTGTGGAGGTTTAAAGACATTATAATTTACTAAGTCAAACACTGTTTATTCCACTTTATATAATACCAGTTTCAAAGTTTTTACCTCATTATCAGGGGAGCACAAACAAAACTCGAGTCTTGTTTGTGCTCCAATGATGATGAGGTGAAAATCTTGAAACCGGTAGGGTTATACCGTTATATAAAGTGGAATAAACAAAATACAATATGTATATGGTTTACAGGGGACAGAGTTATATATGACGTTATTTTTTGAGATTTTTGCGGTTCTTTATATAGTTGTATAAGGTCTTTTGGCGTTTCGGAAACGTTGCAATTTTCATCTTCAGGACTTGTTTGTAATATAATTTTCCATAAGTGCAAGTGTGTCCATTAATGGCGAAGTTAATTACATACAAACTCTGAATATGAAAGAAAATATAATTTATTCTTCTCATACAAAATAATGAAAACAATGCTTTCGTATTGTATTGTATTTTATGTCATTGTATTTCTTTTTCGTCAGACACATCTTGGCGTGCGCCAGGATTAATGACACGTATGGCAAGGCACAGCGAGTAACGTGCCTACTCCAGTGGTGATAAACTCAAATTCTAGATTAATTGGTCCAAAAACAATATTGTATTATACTCGGATTACACTTTCGTTGTATACTGTACAACCTAGGGAGTTCATTGTCATGTGACAATATCTTCCAACTGTCGTGTTTTTTTTTAAATCGTATTAAACTTCCATTATATACATTGCAAAATGATGGGTTTATGGTCACATGGCAAGATTTTCAACCAACCTGATATTTTTTTAAAATACCTGATGTGAAAAACCAGATTGACCAAGTATTTATTTAATTTTTGACACTATACTTTTTTTTCGTCATAAACGTGAATTGAACCTGGAATTTCTAACTGGAAAATGTGCGTGTTACGCATCGGATACTGTTTTCAGAATAAAATACCTTAGACTTCAAATGTTATATAATTTATGTCGCCCAATGATCTAAAGGATAACCGATAGTTTTTTCCTGATTTTAGATGATATTTTGTGGATTGAGTAGTTTATTTTTCAGAATAATCTTACCAACAACCTTCGTGACTTCGTTGGTAAGACATTTGTCTTCCAAGCCGGAGGTAGCGAGTTTGATTACCGTTGAAACCCAGATTTTTTAAATAGGATTCCAGTCTTGTTTTTATTTCTGGTCTCTTTAACATCTTTCTGGTTGGTTGGAAGAGATTTTCATGTAGCAATAAGCCCACTAGATTGTATTTATATATATTTTAAATTACATTAACACTTCATTGTAAAACAATCTGTAAGGTTTATGGCCAGGAGGTAATATCTTCATTTTTAGTGGCATTTTTTTGGGTTATATTAGGAATCATACCCTAAACCTTCGGGTCAGAAGTCAAGCGTTTTATCAACTAGGTGTTTAATAAATACGTTTGTATATCACATCATATCGTCTTTATAACAATTATGTAAAAATTAAAAAAAAAACGTTTGTAAAAAATGTAAAAGCACCCACTGTAGATCAAACTCACTAAAATAAACTATAAATCCCTTCCTATCCTCACACTCAACTTTTTTATTTTATTTTTAATTTATCAATAATAGTGGGTTCGAATCCCGGTCTCTTGTTCTCTAATCGACTGTAACATATATAAATGTGCCTTTTATCATTCTTAGATGTAAACTCAATTTTATTTTCTCTATAGCCTAATTGGAAGACGCCTGTCTTCCAATCTAAGAATTGCGGTTTCGATTTCCATTGACCCTCAGAATTTATAAAAAGGGCATAAAATCATCGATTGTACCTGTGTGCTGTGTGTCAAAATAATAAAAAAATAATTTAATAGACATAATTTAAGTGAGAAAACTTATAGATTGTGTATTTTATCTTTAGTCATAAATTTAACGTTTTATCTTTAAGGATAACCGATCGACTGCGACCAATTACTGCAAGTCCAACCGATGGCCATGATCTAGCATAGGGGCTTTCAATTATTTCCATAGGTGTTCGTATTTATCTTTTTTTATGATAAAAACTTCTGAAGGGCGTAATTTTTAACGTTTTTTTTTTTTTTGAAAAGAATATTACTTTAAAATTATAGTAAATGCTGTAGAAATGTGTGCACCGAGAAGAATGAATGAGAAATAAAGTTTGATATATTAAGTAAGATAAGGAAGAATATTCTGAAATGTTTGCGCATGTAGAACGAATGAATGAAGATTGACTAAAAAACAAACAAATATACAGTGCAAATGTGAGTGGAAGTAATGTGGTTAGAGGAAGACCAAATTATGTGGTAGAAGAAGTCAAAGGAAGGTTAGATAAATTGTAGGATGTTCTATGAGATGTATGGATGTAGAAGAGGCGATATATGTATGTCGAGATATTTGATTTGCGTTCTGTCATGATATGGCGTTATGGTATGTATGAATGTATTATTAAATCGACAGTATCAATATACTTGAGTTAAATTATTCAACTCAGACTGTTTAAAACCTTGGATTTGAATGGAATATTGGTCTTTAGTGAATGAAAATATATTTTGGAATTTGTTTTATCTTACACTGTTTATTCCACTTTTTGTAACGGTATAACCCTACCGGTTTCAAGGCTTTCACCTCATAAAGTGTTTGATAAAACAAATAACTATGCCTTTAAACCTCCACAATGTTAATGCCTTATCTATAAACACTTTGGAATAAACATTGTTTGACTAAATACCTTTCATTAATCTTTATCATCATCACCATCACGCTATGTCTTTATTGGGGTAGGCAGAGATAATATATTTCCATTTCATTACACAATTGCATACATCTTTCGCTTCTGTCAGGTCCATACACCTGGTCATGTACTATACACAGTCTTGTTATAAAGGGTTTTCACTCTTCCCTTGTTCAGAATTTGATTTATTAATCTTCATCTTCTGAGAGAGCTTTTTTATCACTTAAAGAAGAGTAGGCTTCAAACAAGTAACATTTTGCTTAAACTATCAGCATATTGAATCTTCTTTTTATGACTTGATACGAGTAGAGTTAAAATGTTTAGCGAAAAATATATTTTTTAAAGACTGATTTTATATGTAATTTAAGAGTAGATTACGACCCACTAAATGGAAACATATGACTGCTTTACTTAGTAGCTGAAGAGTGCATTTATACAAGTTTTTCTAGAAATTGTAAAAACCAATCGTTTAATGTTTTTATCTGCAGTAATACAGATATGTGGCTAATTTAAACATCCTTATGTTATTAAATTGTATTATATTTTTTTTGCAATGTGGAATTGGCAATCCAACATTCGAAAAAAAAAAGCATTAAATATGCGTTAAGACGTTTGCTCAGTGTCAATACAAAAACAGTAGACTCGCGATTATCCTAGGTGATAGGGAAAAACTCTCCGATAATCCCCGGCAAAATATACCGGGAAAAAATTAAAACAAAAATTTAAAATTATCCTACATTCTCGTACTTACAATTTATTTAAAATATGAAAGCAAAGAAGTATATTTTTCTCTCAGTCCACTTTTCGGAAAATGGTGCTACGCATATTTCGTTACATTCATGTTGGTCCAAATAACTGAGTAGGTTCAACATTAATTAAAGAAGCACTGTGTTGTATACTTTTTTCTTCTATGAGGGTACCTTCTTCCTAATCTGTGTCATCAGTAGCAGCAAGTTCATTAGTAGTAACACGATGCACTTCATATCCAGGCAAATAATCATTATTTGATTTTTTACTGCCCCACTTAATCCGCTACCCAATTAATGCGAGATAATCGAGAGTTTACTGTAACTATAATAGTTTACTGAAATGTTACTTTCATAAAATACATGATATGAATGTTTTATATTCATCAGGCATTCTCTGACGACCTCCGTGGCCTAGTAGGTAAGACGTAGGCCTCCCAATCCTGGCATTGCAAATTTAATTCATATGGCACCTATATAAAATTTATATTATTCGCCAGATCATTAATAAAATTCAAAATTCACTGATCACCAGGTTGTTAGGGTAGTTTCGTGGTTAAAGTAGGCAGTATGATATGATATACCTTCATTTGGAAATCTTTTCGGGCCTGCATGGGATTCATTTAGAAAATCCATTTTTATATTCGCAAAGTAAACAGAATTTGAATGAGTGCATTTTAATATTAAGAGTATTTATTTACAAGATCAATATAATATAATATAAGCTCCTAGGTTGAAAACCAGGTATAGTTTCTTTAAGATCATTATGTCTCTAGAACAACCACCTTATTTTGCTAGGATGAACAATAGAACAGAAGCATCGGGCCTCACCGGGTGGATGATTGCAAGTAGAAATATTAACACGGCTTTGAACTGTCCTGGAGGACACGAAATTCTTTTAAGGCTCCAAACAGGAGTTCGAAGAACCAATGATGACATACCAAACTGGGGAATAAAACGTGATGGGTCGACTCTCTGTATTTTCGGTGAGAAACAGTTTCTTTAAGGCCACTATGCCTTTAGAACAACCTCCTTCTGTTGCTAGGATGAACAATAGAACAGGAGCATCGGGCATCATCGGGTGGATGATTGCAAGTAGACATTATACTAGGATTTGAACTATCCTGGAGGACATGAAATTCTTTTAAGGCTCCAAACAGGAATTCGAAGAACCAATGATGACATATCAAACTGGGGAATAACACGTGACTGTATTTTCGGTAAGAAGCAGTCCATGGGACACTTGCTGTAGTACCCGAGGAGCCCAAGGCCTTGGACCGAAGAGAAGTTGATTAGTGGAAAAGCTGAAATGAAACATTTCAACAGGTTTGAACAGGAGATGGGAGAACCGAAGACAGCTCGAAAAAATTGAGAGTATTTCATGATACGTCGCAGTCCATGTGACACCTGCTACAGTACTCTAGGATCATGATGTTTTGCAGCGATGATGACTTGGAAATACCCCAGTACTTTTCAGGTGTCTGAATTCCGCGCTGAAATGATTTAGTGCTTTTGTGACGATAAGATAACAAACATAGTATTGTACTCGTACATAAGAGATAATATTTGGAGAACTTCAACCCTTTTGAATAATTTCATCATTCATTTTTCTAAATATTATTGAGTTTGACCTCCATCTAGTTCTCATGCTTCAAGTTTTCCCTTTCATTGTATATATCATATATACAGATAAAGGCTTTTGCAAAACAACATTAAATTCTTAGATTTTATCAGAGGCAAGGCGGTAATAAACTAAAGACATAATTATTTTATGATTGTATGGAAAAGAACAGTCGGACATTGAAAAAAACAATATAGTTTGTAACATAGTCGCTATTCATATCAGCTTACTTCATTATGTCGGCGCATTTAAAATCTGATTCTTAATGGAGGGAAAAATACTCAGCAAATTATAAACAATACATAATTGAAATGCCTGCTGTTTTTCACCTCACAGTAAATTAGAATTCAAGAATAATATGATCGTATCTAAACACATTGTAGAATATGATTTATTTCTTTTGTTCTGAATTAGTAATAAAATATCTCATTTTATAACAATACATCCAATCCGATACTAAGTAAGATATGATGAAAATATTTTCTAATTCATTCATTCTTATGGTCAACTCTCAACAATACATTCAATCCGATACTAAGTAAGATATGATGAAAATACTTTATAATTCATTCATTCTTATGGTCAACTCTCAACAATACATTCAATCCGATACTAAGTAAGATATGATGAAAATACTTTATAATTCATTCATTCTTATGGTCAACTCTCAACAATACATTCAATCCGATACTAAGTAAGATATGATGAAAATACTTTATAATTCATTCATTCTTATGGTCAACTCTCAACAATACATTCAATCCGATACTAAGTAAGATATGATGAAAATACTTTATAATTCATTCATTCTTATGGTCAACTCTCAACAATACATTCAATCCGATACTAAGTAAGATATGATGAAAATACTTTATAATTCATTCATTCTTATGGTCAACTCTCAACAATAAATTCAATCCGATACTAAGTAAGATATGATGAAAATATTTTATAATTCATTCATTCTTATGGTCAACTCTCAACAATACATTCAATCCGATACTAAGTAAGATATGATGAAAATACTTTATAATTCATTCATTCTTATGGTTAACTCTCAACATATTGATATACTTATCTCTCGGCTACAGATGTTGCCGATAATATAAAATAACACATACATACCATCACGCCATTTCCCTGTTAGGGTAAGCAGAGAAGATAGAACGCCGATGTTTTTTACACGACACATATCCTTAGCTTCCTCCACATCCGTAAAACTTCTACGTTTCCTTCTTTAGTATTCTTCATAATTCAGCTTACATTTGTTATGGTATTATTTCTTCTTTCGTTAGTTCCACATGCCCAAATCATCTCAGCTTGCGTATAAATAACACGATACAATAAAAAAATATGTATTTAAAAAAAAAAACTGAAATTTATACAAAAAGGGTATAAATATCAAATGTGATGATACAAGCGTATAAATAAGAATATATGTCAACATCTATGATGATTGAGTGTTGTGAAAGACAATACTGCCTTATTTGTCCCCGATCCAACACTGAATTCACATTTGTTTTTGATGATTTGTGCAAACGCCACGTTTTCCTACGACGCGTTTCCACGGAGAGAATAACAATTTCTGTTTTATTTATACTCGAGTTGATAGATTAGTTTTCCCGTGTAATGCTATTGAAGCTGTTTGTGTCATACAAACGTGTCAGCTGTCCAGTGATGGGTGTGATGTCACACATACACACACGACACGATGGCGGGCCTTTCAGCTGAATCAACATAACGAAATACTCGTATTATCTAGTGTCATTGTACTCCGACGCCAACAGTGATTTGCATTTTTAGGAAAATCAAATTAAACATTATTACATACATACCATAACGCCTTCCCCTATTGAGGTAGGCAGAGAGGATATATCACCCGATTCTCCAATCACGATATGTCTTCGCGTATAGCTCTTTCGGTCTCTCTACTATTTACCTTTTTTTCTTTCCTTTATTTGTATTGTATCTTTTTTTTGTCATCTATTTATTTTCTGTGTTTATTTTTTTTTATATATTCTTGTTCTACGTGTTCAAGGGTGCGGGCTGAAAAATATCTGGTGTCCCCGTGGCTGGGTTCGCCCTATATTGGTGGGGTGTATCTTGGCCGAGGGGATGCTATTAGATGAGCCTAGACCTTTTGATAGCTTCTGTATTTAATGTATTATCTGCAATTTATGTGTTTTAGAAGTGTTATTCAAATATAATCTGTACATACTATGTTGCTATCAATAAACCTATTATTTATTTATTTATTTCATTCGCTTGGTGTAACTATACATTTTTTGGTCGTTATCTACCACGACACTCAATTATGATTTATTTATTTTCTTTTACATTACAGGGAAATATATAATAATACAAAGTGACAGTTGAAAGGCATAACTTTAATAATTAAAAAAAAAGACATATTCCCTTTGCTCTATCACGCTTAATTTCTATGCTTGCATACCATAGACAAGCTGACCGATTAACTAGAAATTCTCGTGTTAAGTTAACAAGCTTATCATAAGTGTCAATTAAATACTCTTGTCACTAAAAATAACTTAAAAAAACATACTCTATAATTATATGAGATTAACATTTTTTAGTTGAATAAACAAATAAGAAAAATAACAATAATAGCAACACGTCACAAATATTAATTAACCATACTCAAAATCGGTATATGATAAATAAACATCAAACTTACACAAAGAAATTATTTGCTCAATCAAAACCAAGTTATTCCAATTGATATTATAAAATATAATAGATGTTTCTCTAGTTTGGATTTTGTCATATATTGTTAATTGTAATTTATTTTTATCAAACACTGTTTATTCCACTTTTTTGTGACGGTATAACCGTACCGGTTTCAAGGCTTTCACCTCATCTTCAGGGGAGCGCAAACAAGACTTGTTTGCGCTCCCCTGAAGATGAGGTGAAAGCCTTGAAACCGGTAGGGTTATACCGTCACAAAAAAGTGGAATAAACAGTGTTTGATAAAAATAAATTACAATGTCTTTAAACCTCCACAACGTTAATGCCTTAACTATAAACAACATATATTGTTAACATTTAATATGTTGATTCCTTGGCAAAGGAAGCATGTTCTACCGATTGCCCCTAACTGATTTTTCACAGCTAGTAAGTAACATACCTTTTAAATAAAATTAATCATGGTACTTGGCCCCGATGGACGTTGGATTGAGATATAATTGGTGTAAATAAGGGATCTAGATATAAATCAATCCAACAATCTATCCATTTGAAACCATGGTTTAATATAATAAGAATGAACAATATGAAAGTGTCTGTCATGTGTCGTTTGCGAACGAACCAGTTGGTGGCTAGTTTGACCTTTAAATAATGAGTATTGTGGAGAGTACCGGCTGCGAGTGTGGTTTGGATGATGAAACTATCGACCGTGTATTTCGTTTGTCATTTGCGAGATATATTTGATTGACTAAAAGCGTATATTTACCGCGTCCAATGAATGTTGAGTTCCTTCTTTCTTTGTGATACTTTTCCACTTATATATACGGACTAGTTGCAACCCGTGAAATATTCACAGAAGTAAAACAAAATCTACATTTATGAAAATATATATTCATAAATGTAAAATTTGTTTATATATATTGTATCATTTATACATCGTCCCCTTTTACACCGGTTAAAAAATTGTTAGCTAGGTATTTAAAATTCGTTCAGTATAGTTTCGATGGACCCACCGAGATTCAAATTTCGAATTACTTTCGAAGAGAATCTAAGTATTCCTCTCTCGCTCTCTTGTATTCAAAAATCAATTCTCGTATTCTTTCTTTGACGACAACCGTAGGAGGTTTAACCTATTTTATATATGGATTGTTTAATTTTTTAAGCTTAATCAGTTGAAACTTTAAATTGTTTAGAATTGGCATTTTTCAAAACTAGTTTTACTAAATTAACTCATATACTCGTAATTGCACTGACTTTAATTTGGTGGCACAAATCATCCTAGTTTGTGTGGATTGCCTATTATAACAGAATTGAACGTGACAACCTACACACAATAAGATATGAATTTGTTAAGTAAGTCTTTAGTTATTCCTCTTTTCAATATTTCGAAACTACCTCAAAGTCTTCTTTTATATCCTATTTATCACTTCTGTCTTTAGATCACATTAATCTTTAATAATTAAAATTATTATTCTGCCATACATCGATACAACTCATTTAAAACAAAATATTTATAGTTAAGGCATTAACATTGTGGAGGTTTAAATACATTGTAATTTGTTTTATCCAACACTGTTTATTCCAATCTTTTTTTGTGCTCCCCTGATGATGAGGTGAAAGCCTTGAAACCGGTAGGTTTATACCGTTACAAAAAGTGGAATAAACAGTGTTTGATAAATCAAATTACAACATATTTCTTTCATTTCCACTGCATGTGCTCGACTCTTTTGATCAATTTTCAACGTCCACTTTAACTCTCATACATTCAATGTTGGCATTAATACGCTGTTATGAACCATAATTTTAGCAGATCTACTTACTTAATTTGAATTTTAAAAAATAGTGCCGTTTTGTGTGTTTGCCACTGCCAATGAATGATGCGTTTCTTTTTGTACGACGAACTTTACCACTTTAGATCGATTGTACACATATACTCATTGTATATACCATCACGTCATTTTACTGTTGCGGCAGGCAGAGAGGACATATTCTTTCATATCTTGATATACATCCCTCTCCTCTTCTACATTCATAAAAAATATTATACAATTATTACTATTTCTCTAACTATCTACGTTTCTTTCTTTCAAAATATCATTCGCTTGATCTGATCATACTTTTCTTGGTCACATTTGTATTATATATATATTTGTGTTGTTAATATTTCTTCATTTATTCTCTCTACATGTTCAAACTATCTCCTCTTCAGTGCTCCTCTTCATTTTACTTAACACATCAGCCTTAAGTTCACTTTCATCCTTTATCGTAGTAAGTAATTCCATTCCTTATAGATTGATTATTAATTTTCAAAATTTTAATCTGTTCAAGCTTTAATTTTTCTAAAAAAATATTTTGCACATACGTCTAATTTATTATATTGAATCTCTTATAATCGTTATTTTTAGCTTTAACAATGATGCCACAAATCATTCTAGTGTGGGTGGATTTCCTATATACGAGTATTAAAAAAAAAAACATTGTCTGAATGGAGAAACACGGGTTACTTTTTTTTGCGCCACGGAAACGTCATACGATTTATTGGGATCATATTTTTGTCAAGATTTATACAGTAATTATTATGTGAGAATGTTGTATTATGCCTCTGATAGTTTTTCTGTTGTCTTGTTTTATTGTATGAAATAAATAAAACAAACGAACGAATGTTGAAAGTCTGAGTGTCTTTTAAGATTTTATAAAAATGTTATAAAATATTTTAGACTACTGCAAATATGGTATACGCTTTTTGTTTATTCTGTCATCCACACTTCTAACGCGGTACCTGAATTTTCCAACATTTTCTTTGTTCATTTGAAACAAACCAGTTTCCAAATTTATTACAGTGAAGAAAATTAGAGACATGATACATTGTAAGTTCGCATTTTCACATTAAATTGTATTGTATGGTATTTGCAGATGCTTGACATAGTTTTTGAAAAAAAAATGAACGATATAAATAAAATAAGTTCAACATTTGTGTTGATAAAATTGTTTACTGAAGTATTTTTTCTTTACGGGCAACGGCCTGTGAGTTATGTGGGGGGGGGGGGGGGGGGGGTTTGAACTGTATATTCCCAAGTATTATATAACTTGAAACTTGACTTGTCAATAAAAATGTTTTGCTATTAGGTTAGTCAAAAAGTTTTGAAAGCGGAAATAAAAATACATTTTTTTTGGGGGGAAATCACTTTTATTGCTCAGTATAGTCTCCCATAAGATCAATACACTTGGTCCAACGATCTTCCAACTTTGTTGTCCCATCACGGAAGTGACTTTCTGGAAGGCCTGCAAAATACTCCTCTACGACGGGTATAACTTCTTCGTTTGATGAAAAATGCTTTCCACGAAGGAATTTTTTGAGGTGTGAGAACAGCTAGAAGTCAGACGGAGCTAAATCTGGCGAATAGGGTGGATGCTGCAACAATTCGTACCCCAATTCACTGATTTTCGCGATGGTTTTTTGAGCTGTGTGAGCAGGTGCATTGTCTTGATGAAAAATGATTTTTTTCTTCTGCAAACCGGGTCTTTTTTCACAAATTTTTTCATCCAACTGGTCCAAAAGGTCACAATAATAATCAGAGTTGATTGTCTTACCAGTTTGGAGATAATCTATCAATAAAATTCCTTTTGCATCCCAAAAAACTGACGCTAACACCTTCTTGGCCCATTTCTGGACACGAACTCGCTTCGGAGCCAAAGTGCCTGGTTCACACCACTCCTTAACCTCTTGTTTTGATCCAGGATCATGGTGGTAGACTCAAGTCTCATCCATAGTGATGAATCGACGCAGAAAATCATTTTTATCCTTTCGAAATTGCTCCAAATGTTGCTCAGAAAGTCACATTCGAACGTGTTTTTGTTGCATTGTTAGCAAATGCGGCACCCATTGTGCACACAGTTTTTTGAAACCCAAAACTTCAGCCAAAATATGCCATGTTGTTCCATGTGAGATGCCTATGGTGTCAGCTATCACATTCACAGTCGATCGATGATCTTCCAAAACCATATCCTGTATTTTCGCTATGATTTCTGGTGTTGATGCACTTTTTGGCAACCTGAGCGTGGATCGTCTTCAACGCTTGTACGGCCACGCTTAAACTCCAAAACCCATCGGTGAACGGTTGGAAATGAAGGAGAAGACTCCTTTAATACTTTCACCATCTTTGCATGGATCTCAGTAGCCGATAAACCTTCCAAAACAAAGAATTTAATCACTGTACGATATTCGGATTTTTCCATTGTTAAAAAATACACTGACACGTCAACTTCAAATGGCTTGTAAACAAAGAATGAATTGACAGATAGAAATTAAATTTTGAGTACGTTCTTATGAAAGATGAAATATTAAAATGGCGTAGAAATTTTGATTTTTCTACTGCTCCATAGATGTCGCTTTCAAAACTTATTGACTAACCTATTATGTAAATAATTTAACAGGTTTAAGGAATGATACAGTATGATAACGTTTTGTTGATTTTACATTGTAGATGAAAGGACCCAGTCAAAGATTAACATTTATCGACAGTAAAATGATCAATGCAAATACTATAAGCCATTTCACAAATTAAATAAATAATATAGTTTGTTTTTATACTCTCATTTAGTTTCTTGAAAACAGTGAAATATTTCATGAGAAATATTTTCATTTAGAGTAAAAAAATTCTCGTGTATTATTTAGACTAGATTTTCAAAATTAATTATTGCACAGAAATAATGTTTAAAAAAGTATCTTAAACAAAACGATTTTCTCAGGAAAGCGAATAAATTCTATAAAACGAAGTTATTGCTGGAAGGATTGTTGAGCTAACATTTTCAAAACAATTTGACAATGTTTTTACAAAGTGAAGCAAATCCGTTACTTGACATTTGTTTTGTCGAGTTTATTCAATTTATGTGAAAGACAAGAAAATGAAATTCTAAAAATATTTTCGAAAATTATTTTTGAATTTTAGAGCGCAAGTTTTTTTTATTAAGAGTCACATTTGTGCGATTCTTTCACACATATTAAAACAATCCTTATATTTTCAAATAACTTCGAGTTCGTTTAGTAAAGAAAGATTTATTTTAACGTGTTCCTCGCGGGAAGCACAAATGTCTGTGATCTGATCTGTAGCATTCCTTTGTGTATTTTACGTAATGTTTAGTTTATCTCCTTTATTTAATGAGTCTCCTTAAGTGGAATGACTATTATTTATTATCAGAAAATTACTTGAATGTCATGTTTACTTGGTGGTGTAATCAAATATCAGAGTGGTTCTAAACAAAATACGCGTTTAAACTTAAAAATTAAAAAAACGCCGAAATTGTGCCGCGCACAGGGTTCGTGGAATTTGATTCTTAACGCGGTGTACAGGTTAAATCAGACTATACAACCTATATTCCACAATCAAACAATAAAAACAAATATTTGAAGAAAAAAAGTACTCCGGTAAAACACTTCAATTTTGATTGAATTTAGTACAAAACAGTAGAGCGAGAAAGAGAGAAGGAGACAGAGTCGAGTTCAGCGAACTGTGGAGATAAGGCGATGAAAATGTTATTAAACGTGTGGGCGAAGACTGCCGAGACGCGCATTCTCAGAATTATCAAGGCGAACTCAATTTATTTAAGCGCCGTACTAAATTTTCTTCCTTGAACATTTAGCTCATAAAATATTTATTATTGTACTATTTTATCAGCTATTCTATTTATATATTTAATGGTGATGTAAATAGTTATGTACAATTATTACTGTTTTGGGAATGATTGCCGCTTCTGTTTCGCCGACATGCATATCATCTCCCTTACGAAACATGATATAATAAGACTTATGTATGAAAATGAATGTTGCTAAATCTAATGTCATGGTGATCGGAAATTATAAAAAAATAAATAAAGTGCGATATATGGATGGAAAATGAAAGATTGGAGCTAGTTGAACTATTATTGGGCTGAGTTGAGCTATTCGGGTAATATAAGAGACGATGGATGTATGGTATGTCGAGACAGAAAATTCAGACCCTCTGTTTTCTCTGCTTACCCCGACAGGCAAATGCGTGATGTATGTACGAGTATGTAAGACTTAAGTATAAAAGTTTAAATTATATTAACGTATTCCCATTTACATATTTTTTGACAAAATTAATTATTAAAATGTATGTTCCAGAAAGAATAATCAATAATTGTATTGTTTTATCGACATAACAATACATTTGAATTGTTATTCTTCGATATTTTTTTCAAAATGGTAAAAAATAAAGGGGTACATTGAAATATTTTATTATTTATTTAATTAACATTTTTTATTTGAAACTTTTTTTGGCGTATCATTTGAGTTTTTTAAGTTTACTTGTATATGTAAAAGATAGTAAAAAATACGCAAAGGAAATCTAAATTTAATGTGTTTTTTCATATATTTGAAGAAAAAATATTGACAGGTCATCGTCATATTTTTTTTCATTTTAATTGTCGAGACGTGTTTCATAATTAAATATTTACTCGAGATAATTTATTTAAAAGTTGACATTTATTTATTTGCATAAAATTGTGAGGAATATGTAAAACGAATTAATTGAACTACATTTTTCTTAGGTAATTAAACTATATTTTTTTAGACACATTGCTCGATGATTAAAATTGTTTATCTTTAAATAATGATTTATTCCAATCAGTGTGCGGAATAGTGCAAAATAGGCAATAATTAAAAAAAAATAAGATTAATAAAATATGTCCTGCATCCCACCATTAAATGAAAATTACTATAACATTACAATAATTATAAATTACTGAAAAAAAGTAATGGAACTTTGATAATAATATATTATATAGGTATGACAAACATTTTGAAACTATGACTACGTGTCCGAGTTTCGGAATAAACTTCAATGATTTTAAATTTGGCAGCGAAAGAACCTTCATATTCCCACAATATAATTTTGCATGCTTAACAAACCCAATTCTCCTTCTTATCTTCTCGAAAAAATCTAGTTTCCTTTGCATATCAACACATCATACCGTACTCGTATTTCACACATCTTTATTTGCATATCCTTCTACGCGACTCAATAACGAACTTCCAAGATTAATCAGATGTGCCCTTATTTACGATTTAGGTATAATTGAAAAAATACAAAATTTCTCAGGATATCTATCTAACATTATTGATCAAGACTAATAATTTATTGAATTTTTTAAATTTATTTATGTATTTATTTATTATTTATTATTACACATGACAAGAAATATACACAATTTGAGAAAAACAACAGATAATTAAATTTGATTTGGGCATACAATTTTAATGGATCTGGGTTTGTTGCCTTTCATTTGTCGTATCCCCAGTAAACTAGGCTTTTGCCTGTATCTCACTGAGGATATTTAGCATGAAAAAAATAAATCGTTACTTCTTTCCGATTTTTGATTACACAAAAACAAAACCCCGTTGCACGCTCTCATCAACCTGACAGTGACACTCAACTACAACTGGAAACATCTTGCGAAATTCAACTCCTCACACATCATCACTCCAGAAAGACCAAAAATATTCATCCCACACTATACCGCACACGATCATAAATCTCACATAAATCCCTTCCACTCGTCATTCATCCTGAAAGCCCAAGTACTCAAAATCCTGTCGCAATAACAACCACGCTCCGATCGACTGTCTAAATGGTTTTCCTACCTTTATCTTTATTGAAGTCGGCACGCCATTGTATGTAATGGGAGCGAAATAAGCATATTGCCTTTGGGCAAAAGAGGTTTTAACTCTAGGGATGGTGAACATTTCATTAGTTGCCATGCGTGTCATGTGTCATGTCAAATTAAAATTTTAACTAATATATTTTGTTAAATCTGACTTGGATTTAAACAGTTAAATGTACCCAAGATGAACTGGTCGGTTAGAATAAATTACTATTTTTATTTTATTTTATTTATTTATTTTTTCAAAACAGGCTTAGCCCAATTACTTTGATAAGATCGCCAAATGTACCACGTTTAATCATATACGTAAAATAGTGAAAAATTTTATTTTTAATATATTGGAGGATATCGTTATATGCGAAGGAGCACATAAGGTTGTATAAGAATAACTAGTGGGCTTATTGCAATGTGACAATCTTTTCCAATCAACCAGAAAGAGGTTCAAGTGACCTTTAGTGAAAACCAGGCTGGAATCCTTTTTTATAAAAATCTGGGTTATAATTGGGACCGAATCCGTAATCCTTGGGCTGGAAGACAAGCGTCTTACGAACTAGTTCACGGTGGTCGTTGTAAGTTTGAATGTTTACAACGAAAGTGTATATGATAATACGATATTGTCATCGAACCCCTTGATCTAGATTGAGTGTGCAATACTGGAGTAGGCACATTACTCGCTTTGCCTTGCCATACATGTTTTTAATACTACAAAACAATATACTCGTAATATAATAAAATACAATATAAAAACATTATTTTAAATGAGAATGTATAAGAATAAATAATATTCTTATTTGTGTAAGGTCTTTCGGAAATGAAATAAATAAATGAAATTTGATAACACCTGAAAAACAATAAACAAATTAGAACATTGTCTATGAACGTCCCAATGCGATGAATTTGCGGACGATAAAATTTCCGTTCTTTTAGCTTTGTTATAATTTATTGCAGGAAACTAGAGATGTAATATAAGTTAATAATGATAACAACTATCATTGGTAGTAAATAGGAGAAATTTTATTGACTAGTTTGAAGTGAACAGGCTAATAAAATTTACATTCTCGCTTGGGTTTTGTTGTATATTATCTGAGTATTTATTGCTAGAAACTTCAGCGTTGTGTGAAACGGACACTTAAGTGATTGCAAATTTATCGGTTAGAGTTGGCGAATTATGTGATAAATAATTTGGTCGTAAATAGACGAGGCCTGAATGATTCATTTGATCTTTGGAGTGAGTGAAATTTAATGAGACAATGGCGGAGTGTGGAAAATATTTGTAACAGGAAAAAATATAATATTTTAATACAGAAATAATGAGAATAAAATGTTAAATTATATTTTCGAAAAAAAAATAAAATAAGAATACGAAAAAAATGATCAATTTGCAAATATAAACAAAACTAACGAAATTAAAACCGTGGTTTATTTTATATAATAATAATAAAATAACAATTTATACAGCGCCGTTTATTCAGCAAACTCTCCTCAAAGGCGCTCAACTCGGGACTCGAACCCACTATTATTAACAAATCTAAAATATTACAAATCAAATAATTTGAGTGTAAAGATAGGAAGGTAGTGGCTGTGTCCATTAGATAAGATACTTTCCCGCATTTGGTTATGTTCACATACCTATTATATCTTCATCTGTTTGTGATAATGTTAAAAAAATGCTAAACCAGGATAGTGCTCTGGCTGAAAACCATAGCTCGAAGAGTAGGCGTATGCTTTAAGTGACTTAAGGGATTCGAGAATTTATTAATTTGTATGGTACACCTCAAGACATCCGAACTGAAAGTGCAGACATGTTGAAGAGTATGGCTGGAAGACAATATTGTTATCGGTTCGAGTTATCGATCCTTTAGGTTAAACACCACTGGAGTAGTTATATAATTCCCAGTTCATTATGTATTGGAAATACTGCCACACGTGGACTGTTAACAACACTCGACGCGTAGGAGTAATGTTACCATAAAAACTGTTTTTATATATTTTTTGGGTATCATCTGAAATCGGATTCTCATCATCTTACCAACTAGGCCACGGATGTCACGTTTGTGGATGTGTTGTATTTCATTTGTGGATGTGTTTCATTTCATTTGTGTGTTTAATTTAATTTGTGGATGTGTTGTATATAATTTGTGGATATGTTTAATTTAATTTGTGGATGTGTTTAATTTAATTTGTGGATGTGTTTAATTTAATTTGTGGATGCGTTGTATTTCATTTGTGGATGTGTTGTATTTCATTTGTGGTTGTGTTGTATTTCATTTGTGGATGAATTTCATTTAGCAGACTTACATATATCGACATATATCACTTTACTCATACAACTCCTACGATTTATACTCCTACGTTTCCTTCTTTTAAAATGAACACTATATATTTGTTTATAGTTTAGACATTAACACTGTGGAGGTTTAAAGACATTGTCATTTGTTTAGTTAAACTCAGTTTATTCCACTTTAAATAATGGTATAGCCCTACCGGTTTCAAGGTTTTCACCTCATTATCAGGAGAGTACAAATAAGATCTTGTTTGTGCTCCCCTTTTGATGAGGTGAAAACCTTGAAACATGTAAGATTATATCGTTATATAAAGTGGAATAAACAATGTTTGACTAAACAAATTACATTATGTATTTGTTTTGTTAGTCTTTCTGCGTGTATTCATTACATATGTCCAAACTATCTCAGAATGTTCTTTTTCATCTTACTCAACAAATCAGACATCAGTTCACATTCATCCTTAATAACTTCATTCCGCATTCTGCCATATATTGTCACTGCACGTTTCATTCTTTGTTATTCAATAAATTTCCCCGATAGGTAAGATAGCTTCTAAATAGGAGATAGAAACAAGTGTAGCGGGAATAAATAAAAAAAAATGCAATAACAAAGTAATTCATTCTAAAATATTCTATAATTTCTTTTATAAATCGTAAAAAATGTCAGTGAGGCTGTGTCCAAACGCATTTGAAAGCGTGTCATCCTAAATTTTATTGCCTTCACGTGTATACAAGTGCATGTGCATAAATAGGTCATAAAACAGTGAGACGTGCATTATTGGGACAACGATCTTTTACGATATCGGACATCTCAGCTCGTAGGTAACCCGATGCGATCTGTGATCAGAGGCACTCACGCCGTGGCTCGCGAGCTTGGCAGTAACGCTGAACCACACTTGACTACCGCTCGAATGGCGAACCTATTCATAGTTATCAATATAAGAAAATATCTCGATTCATTCCCATCCGTGTGAGTGATGGTTAGACCACAAAAATTACGCATATCAAAGGATTTAGTCCAACACACTTCACAAATTACACTTCACGCTTTTGATAGTCGAATTATATGTACATACGTACTATCACGCCGTTTCCCTGTCGAGGTTGACAGAGAAGACAGAACACCAGACTTTCCTATCTCGACACACATATTTCGCCTTTTCCACATCCAAAGACATTATCATACAGTTCTAACGTTTCTCTTACTTTCCTTTCTTTCAAAATATGATTTTTTGAACTTACGCTGATGCGGGGAAGTACCAAATCGAATGGCCGCAGTCACTACTTTCCTATCCTTAAACTCAACTTATATTTATTTTGTAATGTTCTTAATCTGCCAATGAAATAATGTTCGAGTCCCGAATTAGATCAACTTTAAGGAGACTTCGCTCTCTAAACGACGCTATATAATTCGTCATTTTAATATAATAGTCATTCACTTATTCAACAATATATTCCTTGGGTATCCTCTATCATGCCTTTCACTCTCTTTTACACTACATGTTTTTCCAGTATTTTTTCACAGAAATACTAACAAGGCAATGGCAATGACACGGGTCAGTAAAACGCACTAAATAGACACCAGTTTGTTTATATTGTAAATTAGAAATTTATTGCATAATTTAAACTTTGTTAATTAAGTCACGCCATTTCCTTGTCAGGGAAGGCAAAGAGGAAATAATGCCAGACCATCTTATCTCGAAACCACATTTATCACATTTTTAGCTTTCATCACCTTTTTTCATGGAGCTTCTATGATTTATCTTACTTCTTATTTTTATTTCTTTCAAAATCTCATTCACTTAAATCAAACATATTTTTCTCTACAGTTTGATCTTCCTCTACCATGCTTTTCCCCTCATATGTTCACTGTATATTTGTTTTGTTAGTCTTTCTTCATTCATTCGTTCCACGTACCCAAATTGATTTCAGAATGTTGTTCTTCATCTACGAGTATTTAGCACACCAGTTTTAATTCTACACTCACCCGTAATCACTTTATATCGTATTCTGTTATACAATGTCACCTTATATATTCTTCAAAGTGCACGCGTTCCAATAACATTTGATGAATTACAGAGACTCATAAGTAAATTATACGAGCGATGTAAAGGTAAATATTAACACTTAAAAGGTAATTGCGAGGTTAAGTTAGACCAATAATCAAACCGTGGAGGTTAAGTTACAAGGTTAAGTTAGACCAATAATCAAACCGTGGAGGTTAAGTTGCAAGGTTTAGTTAGACCAATAATCAAACCGTGGAGGCAAAGTTGCAAGGTTAAGTTAGACCAATAATCAAACCGTGGAGGTTAAGTTACAAGGTTAAGTTAGACTAATAATCAAATGGAATTAGATTTATTTCGATCCTGTCAAGAAAATTTTACAATTAACTTTGCTTTCAACAATGGAGTTATGCCCTTATTTAAAAATCTTGATTAATAAAAAATATAAGTTTTGGGCCAATTCGAGAAAAGAAGGGTTCTTAGACCAGTATATGAGTAGATATCGTATACGATAAAGCTAATAAGGGTGGTTGAAAGAGTGCAGCATACGTTTATGAGATTCGTTAACTTTCAATTGGGCATTCCTAATATTTACATAAAATATAACAATCTCGAACGAACATTAAATTTATTACTTGTGAGCAAAAAAAGAATACTAATTGATTTACTTTTTTTAGTTAAAATCATCAACTCTTAGTTATTGTCATGAATTGCTTAGGAGTTTGAATCGTGAATAAAACAATCACTACTTACATAGATATTTAAAATTTTATTATAAAGAATATTGTACCGTTGATGAAATAAATCTTCCTAGGCGATTCTTCAGATAATGCCCCTGAGCTTCACAGGAATAAATTTGCAACAATTCCCTGTATTTTAACAGATATTCTTATGAAGAACATCATTGATAAGATCCCTCTGAAATAACACACTGGTATTTACACATCAATGGATGCAATAAAGTAGTTGTTGCGGTCAGTCATGTTGCAGTGATGCACTTTGCAAATATGCTCATTGTTAATATGAATAGAAGTATTGTTTTAATTGTTAAGTTTTGAACATAAAATTTTACAGTATATTATGATTTTAAGAATCTTTTGAAGTTGCCTTTGTCATAATTTGGTTATATTCAAAACATTGTGCAGTTTATTGTAGATGCATCCTCGAAACGGTCCACCGGTATTCGGTCCATTGTTTCGAGAGTTTGTCCCTTACTTTCTATCTTTCTATTATTTCATTCATTGCCCATATGTCCATGATATCATTCTCTCGGTGTACAGAAAGATGTTCAGTCCTCTTTGGAGTATTAAACAACCCAAGCTGACTTCAGCATCCACGTCAAAAATTCAATTTTCTTTCTAAGCATCGACTCTCTCTCTCAGATCTGGTGATGACAAAAATTTTTTTTACGAACGCACCACACATTATCTTTTGCCGTATTTTGATTTTGAAACGATCTAACTACTAATGCCAATGTAATAGCTTATCTAAAAGCATGATGACCTCGTGGGACTATTTGATACGACGCTTGATTTGACAGTACCAGAAAAGAAGGGAGGCGTCTGATTAAAATAGTTCGTCTGGTAATATTACTCACGTATGCTAGATGTGTGCGAGTATTGTTGGCTCTTCACATGATGGGTATTTTTTTTCCAATACGTGCCTAATCAAATGGTTCTTAACCTAAATGCTCGATTAATGGGAAATTTTTAAAAGTTATTGTACGAATGAAGTACGGTATAAAATACTAACTTGACAGAAGAAAAATAAGAAATTCAGAAATACTGAAAAGGCTAAAAAAAATATAAGCCTTCTTTTTTTTCAGTTTATTTCAACCGTTAAATGACATTTTTTATATAAATATTAAAAAACAACAAAAATAGAATTTAATATTGAAATGTATACAGTTTTATACAAAAGGGAAAACAGTATAAGTCGAACAACACAACAAAGCAAATCTTCAAAATTCAATCAATTCATCCTGGAAAGAATAACTTCTTCACTTAACTATCGCAAGTAGTCAAAGACATATGAAAAATCATAAAATACCCATATTGACTATCCAATCTGTGCAGTCTTGTTATGTTAATTAATAGTTGCAACCAATTCACTATATAGTATCATCTTTATTAAACAGTGCCATGTTTATTCATCTTTGAGTTATTAAGTATATAAAGTTATTTGAATTCGAATAACGAAATTGTTGAATTTCTGATAAAAACTTTTGAAACGTTCTTAAGCAGTTACTTAAGAAGTTCAATGAACATTTATTAATTATGCACCACGTGTGGTGGTTTGATTAGTATTTCTGTGATAAACAAGAAGACATTCAAGGCCGACATTGTTATTAAACACACGATTTTAATAAGTACCCATACATAGTCTGAAATATACCACGTTTATATCATTCCTAATTTTCAAATAAAAATTTATTCCTCATAGGAGATCTTTTAAGAAGGCTCAGTTAGAAAGTTATCTCTGTTCCAATATCTCCGGAATCACAAGATGAATTTAAAAATGTAGGACGCTCTTTAAGTTTTATACAACCTTGTTACTCTTTGGTTTCGTGTTCTCAGTCCTAGAATTTTTCTGGATTTTTTTTTGTTTGTTTTCGATTTATAAAGTTTTTTTTATCGCTTTCTGTTTGAGTTTGATTTTTTTATATTGTATGTTATCATCTATGAAGACTTCACTGGTCTAGATTAAGTTATGTATAGTCAATATAATGTACTCAAGATTAAAATTATTTGACGCGTTTCGCTGCATGGATTTGGATTTTAATAAAATTAGTTGAAGAATACCGTTGTATTTTTTTATATTTGAATAATTAAAAAATAATGAAATAACAACACACATACTCGTATGATTCTTTATTAATTGAAATTATATCAATTTTATAGAATGCTAATGTTAAAACAAATTAAATAAAATCGACATGTCAACCTTAAAATAAATGACAGGTCAGTTTCGATCAATTTAAGTCATTTCGCATAGTTTAATTAACGTTTCGATTTTGGACTATGCAGACATCTGTTATCTGGATATTACGGAGAAACATTTGGACAAACTATGTCATGTATCTCTCTACTGCCAGCATATGTTAATCTTATATTCTTATCTCATTCACCCTCAATATATTATGCATGTACCACTTATCTAAGAACCTATTTGGCATTATCAGTAACACGGTATAATCACCAAAACCAATGTTATCTTATCCACATTCAAATAAATATTATAAGTTATATTATACCCTTGTCAAGCTTATCATGTACTAGATTTAGCGTTATTACTTTAGTGTCGACCTACTTGATGTTTTATTTTCTAGTTTGCTATCTCGCTGGCGCTTATCTCCCCAAATTCAATAAAGATTTAATATCACTAAATGGGAGAAGCTGCGATGAGATATAAATCACTGATATTGATTTGACAGGATAACATACTCTACGCATTCCTCTCTAATCTATTGAATAGTTATCTTTGCTTTAAATAAGACGTCATATCTGAGGCAGCATCATTATTCTTAAAGCCGCTAAGATATTAACATCATCCTTATTATAATACTGTTAATATTATACTTCAAATGTAATTCAACTTTTATACAAATAAAACTGCACGTTGAAATTCTAAAAGTGTTTTCGTTACAAAAGGCCATAACAACTATAGCGTTTGTCACGAAAATGTCTGCCTGAGATTTAGTTTTAACCTGAGAAAATACGATATTATTTCATATTAGAAAGAGCTTAACTGGTTAGATGTGAGAAATAGACTCCAAACTTACATATTGCCATTATTTAATATTATCCTTAACTGTCCTGCAACCCCTCTTATTTAGCTTAAAATACTCAGTGTCTCAACCCCTCTTATTTAGCTTAAAATACTATTGTTTATTGACTTTCAAAGTTCATCGCTCTCTTTTTTTTTACCTATTCTTTTACTGTCAAATCAGTGAGACTCTGGAGCCAGTTACCAAGTTATGTTAGACTCTCTGCGTCATTGGCATATATTAAAAAGCCACTTAAAAAACTCTGATTTTTAAGTAAATATAATGTGTTTCTGTTTTCTTATAGTATCCATCTATGTATAATCCTCGGGGTCTTTCTTAAGTTGGAATTTCATTCCACGATTATTATTATGTCGTATTTAGAATCTGCAAAAATATTCAAAACATTACCAATTGGTAAGATGCCTGCTCTCCAGCCTAGGGTAGCAAGCTCGGTTCCCGTGGGTGCTTTTTAAAAAGGGTTACATCCTTAAAAAAAATAAAATTAGCTTCCTTATGTGTTGACTTCATCTCACGATGTAATTATGTCGTAATCTAGACATCTGCCCAAACACTCTTCCATCACCTGAGAAAATAATACAATTGCAGAATTTCTTAACTTGTTACAATTTTTTATTGTTCATTCGTATATCGCATTTACTTTTCCTTTAACAATTTCACTACGACTAAGTTTTTAAACATAATTTTGTAAAATAAAGTATAAATGTATAAATAAACAGAAAGAATCGATAAAAATACAAGTTCATTGCACCAGGAAATGACCGTTATGCATTACTGCCATATATGCTCCTTTTATGTACAATGACTTCAGCCAATCAACAGATTATTTTATTTTGTTGCGTTTATGTGTATTGTTTTATAGTTGTTTTGGAAAAAAATATAGTGTTATTATTTTTTTAGTTTGTAAAAGTCCTTTCATAAGGTATGGGCTGAAAAACATCTTAAATGCCCTGGATCGATTTTCAAGAATGCTTTAATCATCAATACATTATTTTCATTTTATTAACAACAAATTTTAACTGAAAAATAGGCTGTTTACCGTGTCAAGTTTTGTTATAAAAGTTAACCTACCTTGTGTATAGTTTTTGATGTATTTTAACTTCTTCAGTGGTACTACACATACTTTATGATGATGATCTTTTACTTTCAGTTTTCCTGAAACTAAAGTCTTTGCAGAGAGGGTTCATCAATAGTATTTACCTTTGCAAGTTACATAAGGCATTAAAGTACAAAACATTACAACTTGACGATTTCTCGAGTCTTGGGCGTAGGCAGATAGGACAGAGATTCATACTTTCCTAATTCGACACACATCCTTAGCTTCTTCCACATCCATACACATTATCATACAAACTACGATTTCTCTGAGATTCCGCTTTTTCTTCTTTCAGAATATAATTTCGATCTTACGATACTTTCCTTGGTGTTCCTCTCACACGCCTTCTATTCACATCTGCACTATATATCTGTTTTATTAGTCTTTCTTCATTCATTCGTTTTACATTCCCAAACCATCTCAACGTACTCTTAATCATCTTATGTTCACATTCACCCCTTATCACTTCATTCCGTATTCTTCTCAATGCAAGCATCTATACAGTATTCATTTGCCTCTTGTCAGTCTTCATCCACGTCCACGTTTCATTCCGATACATCAAAGTTGGCACCAAAATACTACTGTGAACTATCATCTAAATAGATTTTAATACTATCCGGTTCTAGTCCCTCTTAACTTTTCCCTTCCTATGCTAAAAAAATCCGCGCCTTCCGGTGCTGTGTATTCAATACACATGTAAAAATGAGTGATTTAAAATCGGAAAAATAAGAATATTCATAGCCAATCGCTTAAATTAATTAAAGTTGAAGTCAAAAGTGATAATAATTGAAATTTAATTACTGAAAACATGAAAAAACACCTCAGCCGACGTTCACTAAACGGGGAAAGCTACCACCTCAAACGAAAGCCCGCGAGCTACTAAAGTGAGAGAAGCGAGCAAATTGAGATTCTATTTCTTGCGTTCCCATATACCGAAGTAGAGTTAGAGTGAGGCGTG
This sequence comes from Odontocerum albicorne, assembly GCA_949825065.1. Taxonomy (NCBI): domain Eukaryota; kingdom Metazoa; phylum Arthropoda; class Insecta; order Trichoptera; family Odontoceridae; genus Odontocerum; species Odontocerum albicorne. The sequence continues at coordinate 11,309,752 of OX463838.1, forward strand.
AATAGCGTCGCTTCCTCACCCATAGCGGTTTTGTAGAATGAATATACCTACGTCACACGTTTGATTGTATTGGTGAATTCATTCCCGATTTTCACAAAATATCTCTGATGTGGCCGATAAATGCTAATTATTATTAATATTATTTTTTCATTCAATGCGTAAATGTATTACGGACCTAAAATCTGAACCCAGTATTTATTATATTTATAGAGATATTAAAGTTTTTAGAAGTAATGTGTACTAGTTACACATCACAGGACAGGAAGGGTTAACCAAGTATGAGTATCAAAAAATAATATTCACTATTTTTCAATTAAAAGTTGTTATGATTTTTAAAGATCCGTGATTTACGAGTATCAAATTACGCCGCTCATATATCTAAGAAGATATTTGCCAATTATGAGCAATTCTAAATAAAATATCTTCGTGTAATACGAAGATGCCGTGTGAATATGCTATACTTCGGGTTATTATACCATAGACAGCAAAGTGCGAGTGTTACATGACACCATATCAGAGAATACATAAATAAACATTACATTATTATTACACCTAATATTTATTCGAGTAATGAACCCTGTGCAGTACATAATATCTATATTCACATATAAGCCGTATCAAACTAGGAAGTGGTCACCTATTGGGTTGATGCCAAAGTTCGTCCCATTTTTGGCGCTAGATGGCGTTGTATAGTAAAACCGAAGTGTTATTAACTTCACACGTGTAAAGTTTTGATGTTGTTTGACAGAAGGAATTTTAGCGAGTACTTGAGAAAAAAATATATTTGGTTATGTTTTCTTTTACAATTTGATATTAAGTATTAAAAAATAGCAGAAATTAAGGAGCATTTTCGACATATTATGCTTTTTTATTTCCGGAAAGGCAAGAATGCTTCGTAGATGCATAATAAGATATGTGCTGTGTACGGTGAGGGTGCCGTTGACTATTCCACGTGCCGTAAGTGGTTCAGAAATTTCGTGAAAATAATTCACCGGTTCTCAAACTTTTGTTGTATTTACGATTACGTTACACTGTATACAACGAAAGTGTAATATAGTAAAATACAATACAGTACAACTTTATTACTGAATTGACATTTAAGAGATATATGTTGTGGGGTCTACTTTAAGTAGGCAGTTTTCCTATAAATTTTACGGGTTACCTATATGGGTTATTATGAATAAAAATATTGAAACAATTCAATCTAACCTAATTGATAAAACGCCTGTATTTTAACCTGGGGTTTGCGGGTTGTGTTCCTGCTGGTACCTGATTTTTTAACAAAAGGGTGTCAGTCTGGTTTTCACTTCGTGCCTTTTTAAAATTGTTTATATTGTATTGTAATACTCTTTTATTGTATACAGTATAACCTAGCGTGCTTATTGCCATGTGGCAATCGCTTCAAACCAACCAGAAATATGTGAAAGAGGCCTTGCGTGAAAACCAGACTAGAATTCTTTTTTAAAAGATCTGGGATCCAGCAGGATTTAAACCTGCAACCGTTGGGACACAGGCGTCTTACTAAATAGTCCACGGAAGTCGTCTTTTGTTCTGGTTGGTTTGGAAGATATTGCCGCATTTCTATAAACGAGAGGGTAATACAATACCATGCTATGCTATAGTTAAATAAAAACGATTGATTCAATATGTTTTGAACATAACCGTATTTCCATTTTAAAATTATTTGACGCGTTTTGCTGCATGGATTTGGATTTTAATAAAATTAGTTGAAGAATACCGTTGTATTTTTTTATATTTGAATAATTAAAAAATAATGAAATAACAAACATACTCCTATGTTTATTTATTAATTGAAATTATATCAATTTTATAGAATGCTAATGTTAAAACAAATTAAATAAAATCTACATGTCAACCTTAAATTAAATGACAGGTCTGTTTCGATCAATTTAAGTCATTTCGCATAGTTTAATTAACGTTTCGATTTTGGACTATGCGGACATCTGTTATCTGGATATTACGGAGAAACATTTGGACAAACTATAGCGTTTGTCACGGAAATGTCTTCCTGAGATTCATTTTTAACCTGAGAAAATACGATATTATTTCATATTAGAAAGAGCTTAACTGGTTAAATGTGAGAAATAGACGCCAAACTTACATATTGCCATTATTTAATAATATCCTTAACTGTCCTGCAACCCCTCTTATTTAGCTGAAAATACTCAGTGTCTTTCACGGAGTGCTACACTCAAGAAGATATTGTTTATTGACTTTCCCAGTTCATCGCTCTCTTTTTTTTACCTATTCTTTTACTGTCAAATCAGTGAGACTCTGGAGCCAGTTACCAAGTTATGTTAGACTCTATGCGTCATTGGCATATATTAAAAAGCCACTAAAAAAACTCAGATTTTTAAGTAAATATGTAAATTTGTTTCATTCCCGATTTTCGTTTTCTTCCCAGCATTCCTTCCTGTTCCTTTGATTTATGATATCTCAATTTTATTTTTACTATTTATTCTATTCATGATTTTTTTACTTTTATAATTAAATAATGATTTTTTTTCGAACATGTAAATTCCTTTATTTACTTTTGTCTGGTTGACTGGAAAATATGGCAATAAGCACCTGGTAATAACCCCGCCAAATTGTTCAAAAACGAAAATTTTAAATAAATAAATAATTTGCATTTATTTAATTCCAACATTTGTCTAAAGAGTTTTTGAATCGCTAATATCCACAACTGTTGTATATAATTGATATTAATAAAAATAGTTACACAATATTTTAGGATTTCGCATCACTAAAATCTGAATTTCCATGACAATTTAAGTGATTACCGCTTTGACGGTACTGCATTGTCGGTAAAATCAGCTTGTCGGCATTTGAAACCGGTGATTTCATCTATCCCGGTACTGTTTGTACTCTCTCCGAGTTTCTCATATGAATAAAGATGTCAGCAAACGGGTTGAAGAGGTGAAAAGCCAACGAAATTATTTTCGCCCCGAGGCGGTGAAGTGATAATGTATATGACATGTCATAATTCTACAGCATTATGCAACTAAAAGTCATATTACACTTCTGCTATTAAACTGGTGTTTACACTAACACTAATGAAAAAGGATTAGAAACCTACCCTACCCTCCATTGTGATCTTTTTTAATGATTAAAACGGTTCCCAGCATTCTCGAAATGTTGTGTACACGCATACATATTATCGCGCCGTCTCCTTATCAGGGTAGGCAGAAAAAAGAGAGCTCTGTAATTTCCTATTGCAACACACTTACTTCGCCTCTTATATATCTATACAGCTCCTCTGAGTTATCTGGCATTTAATATTTCCTTCTTTCAAAATATCATACCTTTGATCCAACCATTCGATGAGTCGTGCCTTCAACAAGTTCTCCGATTCTTTGAACATATTGCTCGTGGTCAACATGACAGTTTGAAGAGGTTTATGATCACTGGAAGCGCAGAAGGACGACGCACAAGAGTAAGAGTACCAATGGGTTGAACTGACCAACTGAAAGACGCTGGGATGCTCCCAATGGAGAAATAAAACGCAGACAAGTAGCAAATGCTAAAACTTTTTGTCCTATATGCAATAGAATATGTCTATCACAAATTGGCCCACATAGTCATCTCTGGTGCCACCGACGTCAAGTTCCCTGATCCCTCATTTTGTATTGTGGCTTCAAATATACTCGTCACGGGTAATGGATATTCATTCATGAATACTATTATAATTACTCAGATTCACATTATGAGCAGCAGAAATACGTAACAGTGGGAATAAAAAAATATATTATCCCAGTAGGGTTACGAACTGAAGACTTCTTTCTTGCTCTGAATAACTCGTGTATTAAATGTTCTGAATAACTCGTATATTAATTGCTCTGAATAACTCGTATATTAACATACCTGTGTTGTTACCCAATATAACAATTATTAAGACGCCATTCTTCAAATAGGAAAGTTGCGAATGTGATGGTGGAAGCCATTTATTCTCAACTATGGAATCCAATCTGATATGTTTATTTACGGCCTTTCTCAATATCTTTCTGGTTGGTTGGAAGAGATAGACGTATGACAATAACTCCACTAAATTGTACTGTATACAGCTAAGATGTATTTTAAAACATTATACAATACATTTTGTACAAGGTTTTTCGAAGTTTTACCGTGTGGTTTGGCTTATGTCGAAGTTGGTTTGGCTTATGATGGTAAGACACTTGTCTGCCGATCCGGAGGTTGCGGGTTCGATCCAAGCTGGAACCCATATTTTTTTAAATAGGATTCCAGTCTGGTTAACAATTAGGGCCTATAAAACATCTTTCTGGTTGGTTGAAAGAGATTGCTACATGGCAATAAACTCGCCAGGCTAAAAAAAAAAAAAGAAGTTGATTACGAACAAGCCCTGAAGACGAAAACTGCAACGTTCTCGAAACGTCGGTATCATAAGTCAAATCAGTCTGTACACCACTCCGAAAGACCGTATACAAATGATACGATGAACCGCGAAAGCCTCAAAATACAACTTATTAATAGTTGACGATCAACGGTTTCATTATCTTTTAAATATACATTTGAATACCACTACTTTATTACTGATTTTTCAATATTTAAGCTCCCATTTAACGATATCTTACTTATTACGTCCAATTTGAAATTGATTTGGTTTCACCAGAGACACTATCATACATTTAAAAAATAACTGATTTGGTTACACCAGAGATACCATTAAATATTTAAAAAATAATTGATTTGGTTTCACCAGAGATATAATTACACATTTAAAAAATAATTGATTTGGTTTTACCAGAGATACCATTACACATTTAAAAAATAATTGATTTGGTTTCACCAGAGATACCATTACTCATTTAAAAAATAATTTATTTGGTTTCACCAGAGATACAAATAATCATTTAAAAATTAATTGATTTGGTTTCACCAGAGACACCATTACACATTTTAAGAATAATTGATTTGGTTTCACCAGAGACACCATTACACATTTTAAAAATAATTAATTTGGTTTCACCAGAGATACCATTACACATTTTAAGAATAATTGATATGATTTCACAAGAAATTGTATTACACATTTAAAAAATAATTGATTTGGTTTCACCAGGGATACCATTACACATTTAAAAAATAATTGATTTGGTTTCACCAGAGATACCATTACACATTTTAAGAATAATTTATTTGGTTTCGCTAGAGATACTATTATACATTTTAAAAATAAATTATTTGGTTTCACCAGAGATACCATTACACATTTTAAGAATAATTTATTTGGTTTCACCAGAGATACCATTACACATTTTAAAAATAATTAATTTGGTTTCACCAGAGACACCATTACACATTTTAAAAATAATTAATTTGGTTTCACCAGAGATACCATTACACATTTTAAGAATAATTGATATGATTTCACAAGAAATTGTATTACACATTTAAAAAATAATTGATTTGGTTTCACCAGGGATACCATTACACATTTAAAAAATAATTGATTTGGTTTCACCAGAGATACCATTACACATTTTAAGAATAATTTATTTGGTTTCGCTAGAGATACTATTATACATTTTAAAAATAAATTATTTGGTTTCACCAGAGATACCATTACACATTTTAAGAATAATTTATTTGGTTTCACCAGAGATACCATTACACATTTTAAAAATAATTGATTTGGTTTCACCAGAGATACCATTGCACATTTAAAAAAATAAATTTTTTAGTTTCACCAGAGATACCGTTACACATTTTAAAAATAGGTTTCATTATCTTTATGAAACGAATTGTATAACTGTTACGACTGTTTTATGGTTTTTAGTCGATAAATAGACGTATACTCCACAAACTCACGCGAAAAGAGCGTTTTATTTGGCTTCCCGTACATACAAAATGCGTATTTTTCATTTTGCATCAACTTTTGTAGAAAACTTTGTTATCAATGACATATTCCTTATCGATTATGACAAAGCCTGGCAGGCGTATTCTTCGTAAAATTTTCATCGATTCAAACGCAAAGGTCTGATTTTTCATATCCATATATGCATATATACTATTCCGTTGTTTCGCCTCTTTCACATTCATACATGTTCTCATATGAAATAATTTCTCTGATTTTTTAAATACTCTTTTATCAAAATATGATTTATTTGATCCAACGACACTTCCTTAGTCTTCTTTTACCACGTTTTCCACTAAAATTTGCGCGATATATTTATTTCCTTAGTTTTTCTTAATTTATTCGTTCCACGTTCTCAAACTATCTAAATGTATTGTACTATTCTTTATTTTTCTTTATATACGAGACTTGATATTTTCAATTGATGATATGTCACTTTTCTTTATATACGATACTCGATATGTTCCATTGATGATATGTCACTTTTCTTTATATACGAGACTTGACTATATATGTTCCATTGATGATATGTCACTTTTATTTTTAATATGTTTATTATTTATAAATTATGAAAATGTGAATACTTATTTGTATATTTTTATGACCATGTAACTTCCTTTATTAACTTTTGTCTGGTTGAAAGAGATAACCACCTGGAAAGTAGTCCGCTGGATTGTTTTGCTATGAAGTATTAAATAATATATAATATAAATAAAGTTGGTACTAGAATACGATGATTTTGATACTGTCTGGATCGTATATATATATATGATTAAGTGCTCTTTTGACTTTATTTCCTATCGCTACACTTCGTTAAATATATCTCGTAACTTCCATCATCTGAGAAAATACTACCTAAATACTAAAATTCCTTAACTTTCTTCCTAACATAAATAGCAGAATACCTCATCTTATTTTACAAAAAATAAAAAAAAAACTTTTTTTATTTATTCTTCGAATAATCTTTTCTTCTTCGTGGATAAATATAAGTAAAGCATATGCTCGTACATGGATTAATTTGATGTCAGGACAGGTTTCTCCACCTTGTAGTGAAATAATCCAACAAGGAAGTGCCCGTGAGTGTTTATTTTGTACACCTCAGCAATCAGCGGTGCCAAGAAACAGTAAAGAGCGCCGTAACGGGCACGTTGGCATTTGGTACCATCGCCATCGTCCATGTTTTGTCTTTTATTTTCATCTGAATCAAATAAATCGACGTCAAGAAAGTCTTTCTCTCAGGGCTGACACATTTACAAATTATGGAACGACGAGCATATTTTAAAATAAATTACTTTATTATTCCATTAATTACATTAATCCTCGCGACACGTAGTGTAAGTTCATATATTGGATAAGTTAATTGTATGATAGATCCGAAGAGTATTTCTCTTCGCATCTTTTCATACAATTTACTAACCAAACTCTGTTATTCACCTTCATTTTCCGCTAACACCACCGTGTCAGTAGCATACAGCAATCCGTATACATTCCGGTTCGACATTTATATCGCACTCATTGACTTCTGTAATTTCTTCACACATAAATCTATATAAATATTAAACAACCAGAGTGACATAACACATTCTTGCTTAACCACTTTTGAAATATTAAACTACCCAGTAAAGACACCGTTCACTCCAAAACATGCTCAACTTTCGGTGTATAGTGAGTGTAAATGACAATAAAAATTCGAGTGAATTATACTTATTATTACATATTAAAATAGTGAAAAGAGAGTTCTATAGTTGATAATATCAACAATTTATAAACAATCTGTCTTTTTCTCCTTTATCTTACATTGTATTCTATTACATTTTCGTTGTATACAGTGCAACCTGGCGGGTGGGCTTATTGCTATGTAGTAGTCCCTTCCAGCCAACCAGAAAGATGTTCAAGTGGCCTTAAATGAAAATCAGATTAGAATCCTTTTAAAAAAATCTGGGTTCCAGCGGGAAATTAACCAGCAACCTCCGGGCTGGGAGACATACGTCTTACCAACTAGGCCACAGAGCTCGTCAATAATCTTGGATTTGTTTTGTTGCAAATATCATTTCTAGGAGGCAGAACACCAGTTTTCTCTTCACGTTTATGATGTCCTGTGAGGATCTCCTGGGTTATTATGTATGGGATTCTATCACTTCCCATCCTATCCACATGTCCACGCCAGTACAGCCTTCTCTTCATGCTCCATCTGACTATGTTGTCTGTGTCGCAGATCTGCCAGATGTGAGAGTTTATGACCTAATCTCTAAGAGACGTTCTAGACTGTTTATATTAATGCAAAATAAATAAAGTGTTATTCGTTGAAAAAGTTAATCTTTGTTAAAAATAAACGTTTCCAAAGACATTTTTTATGTCAGGGTAAAAAAATATATTCTAGTTAATATTAATTATTTCAAATACAAACATTTTGTCTATCTCAAGTCAAATAAACATACTTTTGCATTAATAATTCGCTTATTAACGGAGCGTTAAATCAATTACACCCTTTTATTTTTCTTAATATGGCATTAACAATTAGGTGTTTTGAACGATGGCCAGCCCTGTCTTTCTTTTTGCTCTTTTCTTAAGTGTACACCGAATATATTTTTGATCTCTTTGTTCTTAATTTTTTAATACACGAACTAATAAAGTGCGGACGAGTAATAAATTTGATCATTCGTCTTTGTCTTTGATGATATTCGGCCATGTCACGCTGATATCATGTTCATCATAAATTTGGATGACTACGTAAACGATATAGTGAACTTTTATTATGATATTTGGAGAGTTTGTTTTGAGATTTTTGAGTGTTTTTCTTAGTTCTTGGATTTATGGCAATACACGTGTTTTATTTTTTTGTTTAAAAATATAACTAGTACAAATCTATTTGTTACGAGTTTTTTGTGGTATGAACGAAGTTTATAAATTAAAAGTTGATTAGCAATTTTTAAAACCTAATGGTAAAATAAAAAGAACTGATACATCATTTAATAAATATTATAGCTACAACTTCAACTTAATATACAATAGAATATGAAAAAAACGTGTCTTTATTTAAAAACCTTACATCACTGTTATTTCAAAATTAGTCTAATTATTTAGTTATATTTCAACTATCTGTGAAGGTTTGGCACTGATAAAAATACATGGGAGTGTTAATGTACATTTATTAAATAATACGGAATGAAATGATAAGGGATGAATGTGAACTTAAGGTTGAATTATTAAGTAAGATCTAAGATCTGGTTGGTTGAAAGAGATTATCGCCTGGCAATAAGCCCACCAGATTGTATTTGCAATAAAAGTGTTAAATAAATAAATAAATAAGTTCAAAAAGAGTTTTATGAGATTGTTTGGGCATGAAGAACGAATAAATGAAGAGATAGGAACAAAACCAATATGCACAGTGCAAATATGAGTGCAAAGTGTGATTGAGACAAATCAAAGAAAGTATGGTGGAATCAAGTGAATTATATTTTAAAAGAAGGAAGCGTTAAAAGTCTGAGAACTCGTACGAGTGGTATTAAAAAGTGTTTCGATGAATAAGGGATGAAAGCTGTGTGTCGCTGTAGGAAAATCTGGCGTTCTCTCCTCTATACCCACCTCGACAGGGAGACGGCGTGATGGTATGTATATTTGGGTTATTTTAATGGAATATTAATAATACATGGGCAGTAAAATAGAGTTGTTTTTAATTAGCATAGTGTTTTATTGTTAAGAATAATAAAAAAAAATGTTGAAAAATTAAATTTTATATCTTTATAAAGAGATCTTAAACAAAAAAAAAAGTTTTATTAAATACATACATACTATTACTCCATCTCGCAATCGGGGTAGGCAGAGAGAACATAGCGATAGTCTTACCTATCTCGACACACATCCCTCGCCTTCTCCACATCCATACGTCTTCTCATTCAGCGACTTCGTTTTCTCTGACTTTCTATGTTTCTTTCTTTAAGAATATCACTTATTTGATCCAACCATACTTTCCTTGGTCTTCCTTTCACACGCTTTCCACTCACATCTGCACTATGTATATATCTGTTTTGTTTGTATTTCTTTATTAACTCCTTCCAGACGTCCAAACCATCTTAGCATGTTTTACTTTACTTAACACATCGGGCTTAAGTTTACATCCGTCCTGTATCACTTTATTCCGTATTCTGTCATACATTGTCACTCTTCTCAACGCACGCATTTTTACATAACTTATTCAGCTCCTTTCGGTATTATTCCACGTCCACGATATATTAAATTTGTTAATAAATTATAAGACGCGATAAGTATTTTAGGAAAATCAAAATGAAATGCTTTCGATTATTAAATTTACGGTGTTAGAATTTCAAGTATGAAAGTGCATAAGTACAGTATTTTTAACAAATATTAATAGACGACCTCCGTGGCCTAGTTGGTAAGACGCGTGTCTTCCAGCCCGGAGGTTGCGGGTTCGATTCCCGTTGGAAACAGAAAAAAAATAACTAGTCTGGTTTCACTCAAGGCCTCTTTAAAAGCTTTCTGGTTAGTTGGAAGATATTTCCACACGGCAACAAGCCCACCAGGTTGTAATATATATAACGAAAGTGTAATACAATACAATACAAAATACTATTTTCAATCATTGTAAATAGTTTTTGTTATGTATATAGTCACGTTACTAAGCTAAACGCACAGTTTAACAAACCTATTGCAAGGAAAAACAACTGTTACTTACTAAATAAAAACAGATTTAGTTGAAACCCTTTAATTTTTGCTATACTAAAAAAATAAAATATATGAATTGAAAATCGACAGCGTCAATAAACCTTAAATATCGCTTAAAATCAATTGCAAAAATGATTAGCGATGTAAGCGATTTTTTATTTTTCATATATGTTATTTTTTAAAGAATTTAGTTTAATGAAAAAAATATTTTAAAATTTGCAATTATGAAAACAATTGTGTGAGATAAGCTCTTACATTCAGCATCCATGTTTTTTTCAAGAACAAAGTGTCCAAAAATACACGAACGATGACTAAATGACGACATTTTTTTCGCTATGACTTGACATTTCTGGGGAATAATAATCTACATGTAGAAATATACAGAATTTAAGTATTTTTTTTCATTTTCTGGCGTTACGATTGTTCGAAAATAACTGTTATATATCTAAAAAACGTTATTATTTAATATGTATTTATTTATTTTTTAACACTATGCGGTACTTAAATATCCTTAATATTTAAATATCCTCTTATTTTTCAAAATATGATGTTTAGACATTAAAACCTAAGCACTTTAAACAAATATTGACCTCACAGTTGCTGCACACTGGGTATAATCAATTGCCGCACACTGGGTGTAACCAATTGCCGCACACTGGGTGTAACCAGTTGTCGCACACTGGGTATAACCGATTGCCACATACTGGGTATAACAAGGAAATATACTGCTGAGATATCCTTCCTTGTATAAAAAGGAAGGACACTGCTGAGATATCCTTCCTTGTATAACAAGGAAGGATACTGCAGATACTCCTATAAGGAGCAATATGCTTCTTAGGTTGAAGGGTTGACCATTGTGATATTGTAATTTATTTTTATCAAACACTATTTATTCCACTTTTTTGTAACGATATAACCCTACCGGTTTCACCTCATCTTCAGGGGAGCCCAAACAATACTAAATTCTGTTCGAACTGGTACCGATATACACGCTTCAACGGTTGGGGCTGAGGAGTGAGGGAGGCATGGGACGATTTCGGCCAAGAGCGGAGAGATTTTTGGGATATAACTGTTTACCAGTTGTTCGGATCGATGTACTGACTTAGAAATTTCTAGGGCCTCTAATCTGTCCAATTGTGATATTATTTTATATAATGCAGTTTAATTGATAATTTAAACCTTTTTATCAAGTAACACCATTTATTTTCTGATTTAAAGAACTGTGCAATCTTTTTTAACTTGGATGTTATGTAAAATAATAGTTTATCAACTTGATAGGTGATTGGAAAGATTTCCCGGATGTTTAGTGTGTTATTTCTTTTATAAAAAAAACTGCATTCAATGCATTCAGCAATTTATATGAAATCAATAAATTGAGAATTCGTGCGTGAAATGCGTACTTATTTAGAATTTTCTACGCGTTCATTAAAAAAAACTTCAACAAGTTCTAATGTAACTAACTGAAAAATAGTTACGTGTATTTCCTAATGCATTTTGTCAATCGATATAACTGTAATAAATAATACTTAAATAACATTTTTTACATATATGTACGAGTATGATGAACCCTGTAGTCTAGCGGAAAAATGCATATTTTCTGACAGGGGGATTCGTGATGAATATCAGATGCAAATTTGCCTTTACATATTAAGAATTTAAAATAATTTTCCATTTAGTTCATCATTATCATACGCATTCGTCAGTTTTCTGATATCATATCCAACGTTCCCCCTATTATTTTCATTGTGTGTGCGGCCCATCAACTTATATGTGCAAGAAAAAAAGAGTTGATGAATAATAAATAAATAAACTAAATAATCTGAATATATAATAAATAAATAAATAAATCATGGTCACCCTTCTACACTATTCTTTCCTTACGGCGCGTGGACTCTATATGGTGTTTCCATGTTCCGCTCACATCTCAAAGAAAGGAACCTTAGAACCCATCATAAAATATCAAATAAAATATATAATTACGCAAAACAAAATATCGTTACAAGTTCCTTTCTTTGAATGTGTGCGGAAGATGGAAACATGTGTGCGGAAAATTTTTAACAGATGTGCGGCCGCACATGCGCACACCTTAGAGGGAACGTTGATCATATCTTTTTGAGGGGATTTACATGACAATCAAAATAGGAGAGGTGCCTACAATATCCAGAAAGTGTTATAAAAACCGATTATCCTCTTATGGGTTTTTATCAATATATGTATAACAATGATGATATGATAGGCTATTTCTCGTGATAGAGTATGATTGCGTCATTCTGTGGATAGAAGACACCTGTACGTGTATTGGTTTATTGTGTGCAAGCTGTTGCCCTTCACCAAGTACAGTCGTATTACACTTATTACAGTCGTATATCAAACCCAAATTTCCGATTAAGTTTCCAAAACGATCGACAAGTTTAATCTGCTACAACCATTTGGTAATCAGAGTTTTATATCGCCATTTTTGTGTTGCTTGGTAGACCTTTAAGAATTTATGATAAGCAGCATATTAGCTACAGAAAATTATGTATTCTTAGGTGAAATGGTCTATGTGAATTCGTCAGAAATTGAACCTTGGGCACCCGCTTGCTTAGCGTGAACGCTAATCGTTAGACCTCGACCGCCGACATATTACAATTGTTTATTTTTTAATTAAAAAACTGGAATATAAAATCTTCCCTTTGTGAAACAAGCAAAATGAATTTTTATATTTACATAACATAAGAATAACGTACCGACGATTTGTGAATAACATAAACCTTTGTTCCACTCATCTCCCGACTCCTCCATTTCCCAGCTCGATTGGATAACAACCATTTTTTTCTAGATTTCCCTAATTAGGCCAACGAAATTTCAGTCTTTTAATGGAACTCTTGAATCTTGGTGATTGATTATACACTCTTATACTGTCCTTTCGATGTTTCTTAGTATCCCAGTTATCTCAATCTTCTTACTTTGATCAGGTATGCCGAATCCGGACAACGGTAAAAGTCATCTATCTCTATCTAAAAAACCCAACCCTAGTAAAAACTTATACCCGAAAAATACGATACAAGAAATCGTTGAGGAAAGAGAAAATTTAAATATTCATGCTTACGTGCATTAGGCTAGTTTCGGTAATAGTAAATTCGATTTAAAGAAAATGCTTTTACTGTAACATAAAAATTAACAAAGGGCTTTTAACTTTTAGGGTAAAGAAATAAACATTAACAGCGAGTTATTTCTCTAACGCCATTTCGTGACTAAATATCACTTTAAATTTGTCATTGTTACTATGAAATATTTATTAAAAAGAAAGTTAACTTATGAAGCATTTTGAATGTTTCTATATCGTCAGCTTGCCACTATATTAAAGACTTCAAAATATCAATCTAGATAATATAATCACTTGGACAGATTTTCCTTTGTAATATGTTAAATACTCACGTAGCACGTTACCCTGATATCACATTTCGAATGCGTATAGGACGTATTTGGAGTTAGTTTTTTACCTATAAGGAGTGCCTGAAAGGGCACTTTTGAACGGAATTCCGCGTGTCTTTCGAGAACTTTTGAAGAAATTTTTTGAACTGCTTTTTAAATAATAATTGTATTGTAGTTTTTTTAAATCTATTTTTGTGGTTGTTTTCCCGGTGTTGAAAGATATTCGTGAAGTTGCACCTGTCTAATTCCGAAATTTAGATTTTGTTTTCAATTTGTGTTTTGTTTTTCAATGATTTGTTTTTAGAGTTAGAATTTTTTGCGCAGTGCGCCTGTGGATGGCCCCGTATTGTGTTGGTAACAGTGATTTTGTACGATTTGATATCCTTTTATTATGATTATTTTCTGATTGTTTTTGTTGTAATTGTTAAAAAAAAATTCTGTCCCTTTTAATGTGTAGATCACTCCCTACTGGCTCTTTTATTTATATTATTTTTGTTATACGGTACATTTTACCGCTTATTTATATTATATAAATAAATATTCCGTGTTTTATTTTGACTCCAGAATAGGTCGTAGATAAGGTCGTGCTAATTTCATCCTTTTAGGACACTTCAATCAGAAAGGTTTCATCAATGGCGGAGTTTTTCGGCCAAATTTTCCAGCATAAAAATCAAACATTCTAACTTTATAAGTGTCATTCGAAAAAAAAATATTACTTGATTTTTCATCCTCAGTCACTGTTTTCATAAGAAGTGTAAATATACCGCGAATTCCATATCAGTAACGATTGTAAAAAATATATAAAAGCATTTATCGCGCGTGTAATGTCTTCATTCGACTTCTCTCACGAACGAATCTTCTTAATGTGTCGAGTAGGACCGGTGCTAGAGAATTGGCCGCCTCAGAATAACATTTATTAAAAAAAAAACAATGTGAAGATTAAAAGCAAGTATATTACTTTAATATTCAAAAAAAGTTTTTAAACTATCAGACAGTAAATTTTAAATAGATGTTTCGGTAATTTCGAACTTCTAATATCATCTAGATATGTGTCCAAGATCAGATGTAGTATTGTCGATGTCAGGGGTCTGGAGGCTTTGATACATTTATAAACAAAACGTTATTAAGTTTATCTATACAAGTAATCAATTTATCATAACTATAAAAAATAAAAGGAATTTAATTGTTATCAAAACACAATTGTTATTTTGTTAAAATATATTACACTGTCATTTTAGCAGGATGATGCATAATGCATGAAAAAGTTTACATTCCTTGAACACTACACTTAACATAAAGGACAATGCCATGAAAAATGTGACAACTGTAGAAAAAAATGTGAAATCCACGCTGTATTATATTGTCCATTTTAGATTTATTTTAAGAATTTCTTCCGGCTTACCAGAAAATGTTTTATGACTTCAAGCAAATCAAACTAGGATTCGCTCATCTTCAAGCAAATGAAACTGGTTATTCATTCATCTTCAAAAAACATACTTAACAATTCTGGGCAGAAATTATTCTAGCTTTTTTATCATAGGACCTAGATAGGGCCAATATCGATGGACGAAATAATAATACATAATGCAAAGACTCCACACTCACTCATGATATTTATGGGAATCCATGGGTTTTCTTGGTTTGCTAGAAACCACGCTGATATATGGCTTTAATCTATTTATGACGCTTTATTATATTTTATT
Source organism: Odontocerum albicorne (assembly GCA_949825065.1). Taxonomy (NCBI): domain Eukaryota; kingdom Metazoa; phylum Arthropoda; class Insecta; order Trichoptera; family Odontoceridae; genus Odontocerum; species Odontocerum albicorne. Next base: position 11,325,448 of record OX463838.1, read on the forward strand.
ACTCTATCGTTGTATACAGTACAACCTGGTGGGTTTATTTCAATGCTTCAGTCTCTCACAACCAACCAGAAAGTTGTTAAAGAGGCCTTTTTTAAAAATCTGGGTTTCAATGTATATCGAGTTTGCAACATTCAGATTGGAAGACATGCATCTTACCAAATAAACGACGAAGATATTTGTGCATAATGTACAATCAAAAAAATTAATGCTGTTCGAGGGGAGTAACACACCGCGGGGTTCGAATCGACGACCTTCCGCACGGAAGTCCAGTGCGTTACCGCGTGACCATGCACCTCTTATATTGAATCATATTTTGTGTATTTCACTTTTATATGATGAAGAAGGAAACATGCTTCATCATTGAAGAGAGACATTACGTTTGCTATGCCTCTGGATACATGATCCAGAGCCTGTCAACTTGGTATGACTGAATGCAGAGTGTTAACATGAAAAAAAAATTACGGTCGCCCTGTGGGCTAATCATCTTTGTCTGTCACAGTTTTGGTAGAGAATGAAGTGACGCCCCCGGCATGGTGGTAATTAGCGAGTATATTATAAAATGTATTAGCAAGTAAAGACTGGCGTGTCGTTGAACCTAAGAAAACAAGTTCTTGTTTTTATTTGAATTTTATCTGCTTTTATCAGAATTGCACACCGAGTATTTTATTATACCGTGGAAGAAATTCTGCAAAGTAGGCTAGATGCAAATCAGAAATGTGAATTTTCATAGTGCAGTGTTTTTAATATTGAATTATTCAAAATACAGTAAGCGCCGATAATTCTTACTATTAATACAAAATAATTTTCAGGGATTTGATATATTGATTTTTTTTATTTAGAGAATACAGTTCACAGTTTTTTTTTAAATGTTATCACAGTTCTACATAAGACAAACGACATATATCAACCGTCTAACACCCTCGAAATTCACACATAAGCATTGTCTTGTATTACACTCTTATAGTATACAGTATAATCTGACGAATTTATTAAATTAATTTCTTAGAACCAACCAGAACGATGTTTAAAACACCTTTAGTAAAAACAAGACTGAAATCTTTTGTAAAATCAATCTGGGTTCTAACGAGTATTGAACCTGAAACCCCCAGGTCAAAAGACAGGTGTCTTACCAACTGGGCCACGGAGGTTGTCCAACATTTCAACAAGGCATAGCTGTTGCCGCTCAGTAATGAAATTTCAGCGAACAAAAATAAGGCACTCTTTTTCTTATTTCGTTTTAAGAATATAGAGTTTAATTGGCGTCAATCTTCCTTTAATTATTAATTTTCAAATTAATTTCTATCAAATTAATTGTTAATTTTTTTAATACGATAGACGTTATATTCAATGTTCCCTCTAAGGTGTGCACTTATGCAGTCGCACATCTGTTAAAAATTGTCCGCACACATGCTTCCATCTTCCCCACACATTCAAAGAAAGGAACTTGTAACCACATTTTGTTTTGCGCAATTATATATTTTATTTGATATTTTATGATGGGTTCTCAGGTTGCTTTCTTTCAGATTTGTGCGGAACATGGAAACACCACATAGATTCCACGCGCCGTAAGGAAAACGTAGTGTAGGCGGGTGACCATGATTTATTTATTTATTACATATTCAGATTATTAAGTTTATTTATTTATTATTCATTTAAAATACATAAGTGGATTTTTTTTTGTTTAGAACAAATATTTGTTTATTTATACAGAAAAAGAAAGTTTGAAAGAAACAAGAAGTTTTATTTATTTCTAACAAACCTTTATATATGATATAACTTACATATTTGAAAAATGTAATTTATGATTTCGTGGTACATTATGTTGACTATTTAGTTTTATCTATTTATGAATATGCATATTTGCGCACTTCCCTCTTTTTTTTCTTGCACATATAAGTTGATATCCTTTGGATCTGGGCCGCACACACAATGAAAAAATTAGGGGGAACGTTGGTTATAATCGTATATTGTAAGAATTGATCGAATAAATCATGCTTATATAGTACGAGTAGCTCAGATAATTGATAAGACTATTGGTACGAGTATGCGCTCAACTCAACTAAGATTTTGAACCATCGACATTTAGATATAAAAAGCTACCGCACTCTGACCACATGACCAAGCATAATTCTTCTTTCCATTTGCTTTGTAGGTCAATTTCAAATAAATCAGAAAAGATTCATGTCTCATAAATTTGTTTACAATATCCCAAATTAAAAGCGGATGTGGCAAAAAAGTTTTTTCAGACACCGCCAATTGATTTCACATATACATAGTTTGTTATTCATGTGTTCATTTAGCTTAAAATCTAAATTTCTTTGACATCTGCTTTCGTTCATTTGTACTCGTATATACATTTACTTAAGTTGTTCGAGTTTTCAGTTTTGTTCTCTCTCTCTCTCTCTCTCTCTGATACTGGTGACTGATGAAAGATTCAATTTTTCATGTGTGTCAACAAGAGGATATGACAAGTTGATAGCAAATTTCGTCTCGGAATATGTGATGTATTTTTTAAGAAACACATTCAATGTAAAATATTTTTGTGATAAAATAAAAAAAAATATTTTATGACTACAAAAATTCATATCTCACGGTCAAGTATTTGTCCTAAGAAGCGAAATTATTTTAGAATTAATTTCTGTATGGTAAATGTTATTTTTTTAACCTTGCGAGCTTATTGCTATGTGGCAATCTCTTCCAACCAACCAAAAATATGTTATACTGGGTCCTAAGTGAAAACCAGACTGGAATCTCATTTTTTTAAATCTGGGTTCCAGTGGGGATTGAACCCGCAACCTTCGGATCGGCAGACAAGCGTCTTACCACCAGGCCACGGGTCGTCAGTTCTCTTCAGTATTTGGTTAATTTTATTGGTTGGTCGGAGCACATTGAGGCCTGAGTTGGTCGAAAGACATTGCGGCCCGTCAGATTGAGTTCAAATAAAGCAAAATAAATAAATTTATAATTCGATAGCTAATGTCTGATTTTTAATATTGTTTAACATGAAATTCGACGAGTTTTACTAATAATTATCTTTTTTTTATAAGTAATTCGTTCGTACATATGGTCCCCCCCCAACATATTCGAATTAGTGCTACGGACATATTGATGAGCGTGGCCGAGAGAAAACATTGTGATATTCAGGTAACTGGTTGTACATTATTACATGTGTTAACAATACTATCGCGTGTGAAAAGGTAACAATACTAGCAAACCTCTAGAAATGTGAGTTTAATCTTACGAACTTGTTTAATAGACTGGGATCCTTTTTTACTCGTATTTATTTTTATCTAGAACCATCGCGAATTAAACACGAAACCACTGGATGAAAGGCAGGCGTTTTGTCAATTAAAACACAGAAGTTACTGAAAGTAATAATTTTAATACTGTAAAAACAAGTACAGTACCCAGCTGTAAGTAATACACATGGCTTTGTAAAGCCTCGTCTCTGTCGCACGATGCACTAACAGTCCGGTACGCGACGATGCGACGAAACACGTGTATGAATGACATAGACGACGCTCTACAAAGCCGAAGTTAGCCGATTATGGCCGACAGTCTCTTTCGTAGCCCGATGTGTATTACTTACCGTCGGGTACTGTACACAACGTGTGCATTTTATTTTTAACCTTTTAAATATATATTATTTCGCAATTCCATCTTTTGAGAGTTCCTTAAAAAGAACATTAAAAGCGAAGATGCTATTTTGGAGATGCAAACATTAATTTTAGAAATGGGCTCAAATTATAACTTTATGCACAAATTTGTATCATCCGAAGTTCCCATTTTGGTTATTAGGAATTGTTTAAAACGCGAGGAACCTGCGTTTTATAAATTATCGTATTCTGACGTTTGAGTTTGTTCCTCTCAGAAACATCAACGAGCTAAGACCCTAGAAAAAATAGATTTTATTAATATATCTGTTAAATATTATTTTAAAATTTAAAAAAAATCCCCGGGACCCGTGAAATACTTCATTTATGCGTACTTTGATGAATTAGAGAAAAAAATCGTCATAAAGTTTTAGTTACAGAGTTTGTTTAAACTTAAAAATACGCCAATCTGCCAAGATGATAACCCACGTACTAACTTTAATGTATGGAAGAGAAACGTGAACGTGGAATGAGACTGAAAAGAGTAGAAAAAATGCTGAAGAAATGGGTGCAGTTAGAACAATACATGGAGTGACAATTTATGATAGATTCAGTATTAATGTGAACTTATGGCTAAGATTGTTTGGTCACATGTAACGAATTAATAAATAAATACTAACAAATATACAGTGCAAATGTGAGTAAAAAGAGTGGTAGAGATAGATCGAAGAAAGTATTGTTAGATGTATTCCCTCGATTGAACGCGAACAGAAGGAGGTGTCGAAAATGCTCACTTTCATCTACTTGACATTCCGTTTTGAAGGCTTGTAATCACATAAAATAATATATGTAACGTAAAAGCAAACACATTATCTTGTAGAGCATAATATTTTCTTTTGAATGACGTATAACATTTACCATTTTGTTTTAATTTTGGTGCTCATTTTGAAATTGGAAAAAAACGGACACAACTTATGTTAACACCTAATATATATTGCAAACTTGGCTTAAAAGTGATGTTTCTTATAATTCTTATATATAAATGCTTTTCAGCTGCTGACAGAAGACACTGTCTTCTAAAAGTCTCGTGCAAGACTATAAGAGATTTTAATAATAAACATTGTTTATGGTTAAAATTATACAATATTACAAAAAATTATACAGTATAACATTTAAAAATTAATCATATTATGAACACAAAAGACTAGGCACACAATTAATGGTGTAAGTTAAAGTAATGTTGATTCAATCTTCAGCATTCTCCAAATTTGACAAAGTTGGGATCTGTCAATATGCCAGTCAGTAATGTAGATTATCTTAAATTTTACGTTTAAAACACAACTAATTTCGTCATATTTCTTATTTAAACCGACTAAAATTAAGAATCAAGAAAAAGTAAACATCTAATTTAATATGCCAGTCAGTAATGTAGATTATCTTAAATTTTACGTTTAAAACAAAACTAATTTCGTCATATTTCTTATATGAATCGACTAAAATGAAGAATCAAGATAAAGTAAACATCTAATCAAACGCATGCAGACCGCGATCGAATGGCTATATGTGTATATTCTGAATTATACTGATTTTTTTTAAGGTTTTGCTATTTTATCTTTTATTTAGTAATTCATGCTGTGCTTTGTAAACAATAATCAAGTGTCGTATATTTTTCTAATAAATAAATATTAACAGGAAGTCTAATGTTTTGAGCTGTATGACACTCGTACATATGAGAGTGCAAGTTACATATACAATACAATTTAGCCTATTGTTATGTTACGTAAAAGTTGACGTCTTTTACGGCCAACGGGCGTGTTCGTGTTAAGTTTAATTTTGAAGATGAGTCACCCGAGATCCCTTGGTCTCTCCGGCTAATGACGGCCGAAAGCTGCTGGAGTGATTTTTTTCCCAGTATCGGCTGCCCCAAGTAGAAACACTTTATAAGCAAATTACTAATATATTTTAAAAAAGTAATAATTATGTGCAAATATACGAGTATAAAAGCGTCGAGACAGACAATAATCAACGACTTACATATCCTTTATATGATCACTAGCCAGCAATATCGAGATTGAAATCCAGGAATATTTTAATAAAAAAAGCGCAAGAACTGACGATTACTTCGGATTAAGCGTGTTTTCTTTCGAAAAATATGACACCTGGAGACTAAATGCATTGCCCTACTTGGGGGGCACTGAATAAATTACGAGTGAGGGTGGCTAGATGCAAGGAATGGGGTTTCTTGCACGAAAGTATTATTGAATGTCTCACAACAGACTCACAACACATGCTAATTTATTTGAACATCGGGACTACATACTCTGGGCAGGAGCTGATTGATGCGAATGATAGGGCGATCTCAATCACCTCCTATTGGAACACGTGATGAATTGTCAACGATTTAAAGCAAAAACAGTTTCATATAGTTAAGTTTTTTTACCAACCTGCAAAACAACATAAATTTTTGTAAACGTTTTTTTTTTTTGCCTGAGAAGGCTCGATATGAATATTTAACACGTATAGTGAGATATTGTGAAAAGGCTATTGTTACCAAAAAAGTGTTATAGAGATATAGCGGTCAAAAAAATAACATTTTTATTTAAACACCTCATATTAAAGAGTATCTAGAAACGTTATTTATGCATATTGTACAATTAATAAAATAAAATCATTTACGTAAATTCAAAAATCATTTACTTTATTTATTTAAAACCCATTTCTATCGATATTCAAGGTTCAATTTTTAAATGTCGAAGATAATTAAATGTAGCTACGTATTACATTGCTTACGACAAACACACGAAATGTGACTCTTTGGTTATTTTGGTTATCCATTGTAGATGAACCTGTGGTGTTTCAGTCTTAAGGGTGGTTTCCACTGAAGCGCCGATAGTTATCCCTTGTTTTTTTTTAATGAGACACCTTTTAATGGCAGATCTTATTCACCTTTTAATGGCAGATCTTATGCTTATGTTGATTAAATTTTACTAATTTATATTAAATACAATACTGTATTACATATTCATTGTACATTGCATAAACTGGCAGGTTTATTGATATGTGGCAATCTCTTCCAAATAACCAGAAAGATGTTAAGTGAAAATCAAACTGGAACCCATTTTTTAATCTGGGTACCAACGGGAATCAAACCCGCAACCTCCTGGATTGGAAGCCATGCGTCTTATCAACTAGACAAATGTCGATAGCTAAAAAATCATCAAAAGATATAAATGTTGCTAACATATTCAAACAACATTAATAGTTACTTTACTATGTACATGTTAATGAGAAATAAGGATACCACTATGTTTTGAAATGCATCATGGAGCGATCCGGGTTCCAACGGTAATTGAACACGTAACTGTTGGGTTAGAATACATGGGACTTACCAACTAAGCCAATCCAATATCAAGATTTATAAAATGGTGAAATATTCTAAAAGAAACAAAAATTAAATATGTATAATATATGCAATTAATCAGCGATCAGTTTGTCACGATTTTTAAAAATCGATTTTGTATGGCTCATGTTTACTTAAAGCTTGAATGTGTTTCTGTCACATATGTATCGAAAGATCTACAAAGGTTTCCTTAGTAAGTTTTTTGTGGTTTTCTTACCAAATATATATTTTCTGAACATATGCAGATGCGCGGAAGTACCTAATCTAATGGCCGCAGCCACTACCTTCCCATCCTTATACTCAACTTATAAATATATATTTATTTTGTAGTATATTTAATCTATCACTAATAATGGGTTCGAGTACCCCCTTGGAGTGCTTTTGAGAATAGCTTGTTCTCTAAATGGTGCTATATGTACGTTGTTTTTTTATTATAATTATGATTATCATGACAAGAATGACAAAATATATATCAAATATAAGTAATTTTGTTGTTTTTAACAGATTAAATAAATTTTCAATTTAAATATAAAATTGATCGTATTCCTTTTCCGACAATTTAATGTAATATATATATAATACATTATAAAAAAATATAGCTTTTACAGCGTTATTACTCAGGACAGCATATCTGCTCTCAGCAGCTCTCCCGTGAGACTGCTCCAAGGTCAGGGCAAGTTTCAAGTTCAAGTGCGAGTCATTGCGAAGATTCTCGCAAAACCCGTGCTAGTAGTTTGGGCATCGCCGCGTTATGCGAGATCTTCGAGAGAAACTGGCGGTTTCGAGAATTTTTCAGTTTCGAGAAATCGTCAATATCGAGAAGCGATTGGTTTCAACATTTTTTTTTGAGAAATCGTGAATTTCAGATCAGCGCTTTTATATTACTTTGGTTTATATCTCATTGGTTATCGTGCTTGGTTTGATTAAATTATTCATGCCTTTTGGGCTTGATTCCTGAAAGATTACCCTCCAGACTGATTTTCCTTTCAGGCCTGGTTTAATTAAAATTTATTTGTGTTTTTTTTTAAATTTATATAAACTTACATCTACATACGAGAACTTACATTAACATATTTTTTTTCACCTCAATAACATTAATCTATCCTTAATATTTGAAACTATAGAAAACAAATATTCTGGACCATCTCGGCAACTTGAACAATTTTTGGCAATTCATTAAAAAAAGGTTGAATATTTGTAGTATAAATAATTAACTTATAATTTTGGTGTTTGAAAACCGAAAGTCATCACGCCTTTACTTATCTCGAGCAGTGACATACTCGTATATACCATGACGCAAATTCCTTATCGAGGTAAGCAGAGAACACAAAGCGCCAGCGTAGATTTTATAACCCGACACACGCCTTTCGCCACTTTTATATACCATATATACGAGTACCATACACCTTTTCCAACAACACTTACGGTTTCTCTCATTTTTACGTTTCCTTCCTTTAGAATATCATTCACTTATTCCAACCATACTTTCCGTGGTATTCATCTACCATGCCTTCCACTCACATTTAGACAATATTTGTTTTGCTAGGCTTTCTTCATAGAAAGACGAACAATAACATTTGGATCATATATTTGTTTTGTCAGGCTTAGTTTGCACCATATACTAATTATTTTAAATTTGCCCCAAGTACGTATTTGTTAATTGGCCCCATGTATTTGTTAATTTGTCCCATATATGTATTAATTTGCCCCATGTTTTTGTTAATTTGCCCCATACATTTGTCAATTAGCTCCATATATTTATTTTGCTAGGCTTTCTTCATACTCGTAGAAAGACTAGCAATAATATTTGTACCATATATTTATTTTGCTAGCCTTAGTTTGCACCACATATTAATTATTTTTTAATTTACCCCTATTATTGGTTAATTTGCTCCATATATAATATATTTGTCAATTAGAATTATATTTATTTTGATAGGCTTTCTTCATAGAAAGATTTACAATAATATTTGTGTCGTTAGGCTTTCTTCATAAAAAGTCTAACAATAATATTTGCACCACATATTTATTTTGCTTGTCTCAGTTTGCACCACAAATTAATTATTTTAAATTAGCCCCATATACTTATTTATTTGTATCATATATTTATTTTGCTAGGTTTTATTCAAATAAATACTAAGCAGTGATATAGGTTAGGAAAACTCTCTACGTAGTCCTCAGTTTGATTAAGGGCGTTGGAGGATTAGGCCCCCAGCCCTGGAGAAAATCCTAACAACGAATTAACATAAAATCCTAACAACGAATTAACATAAAATCCTAACAACGAATTAACATAAAATCCTAACAACGAATTAACATAAAATCCTAACAACGAATTAACATAAAATCCTAACAACGAATTAACATAAAATCCTAACAACGAATTAACATAAAATCCTAACAACGAATTAACATAAAATCCTAACAACGAATTAACATAAAATCCTAACAACGAATTAACATAAAATCCTAACAACGAATTAACATAAAATCCTAACAACGAATTAACATAAAATCCTAACAACGAATTAACATAAAATCCTAACAACGAATTCACATAAAATCCTAACAACGAATTAACATAAAATCCTAACAACGAAGTTTTATTTGGATTCAACTTTTGATCAACAAATCATAATATGATACAATAAAGTATATTATAGTATATTATACTACCTATAGATAAACCAAACAGAATTTCAATCACAGGGCCATATTTTTGTGGCTATAGTTCAGAAAATGTATGATGAGTCCTGTGATAGCTCACAAATTGGCCCCAATACAACCTTGTAACGATGTTCAGCAATTTTAATTATTTTATCAACTTTAATATAAGCCTCAATTCTAATAAATAGCAAGTTAATTACGTAAATACATTACATAAGGTTGTGATGGGGCAAATTTGTGAGCTGTCACAGGACTCATCCTAGAATTTCCGAACTATAGTGAATATTCGAATTAACATAAACCATACAATGATTCTTGAAAAATTCAGAGCGTGTCTGTGATATTAAGAAAATAGCTTAAAAATGATAATTTTCAGTTTCGGTTCAAGAGTTTGATCGTTTTATAATGACCGCAGCCACTACTTTCCTATCCTTACATTCAACTTATGTATTGTAATATTTTTAATCTGTCAATAATAGTTTATTCGAATCCCGAGTTGGAACACACTTGGGGAGAGCCTCTTCTGTAAACGGCGCTATATAAAATGTCCTTATTATTATTATTTTGAATTAACCCATTTTTTTTATTATTATTTATTTATTTAACACTTTTATTACAAATATAATCTAGCGGGCTTATTGCCAGGCGGCAATCTCTTCCAACCAACCAGACAAACGTTAAAGAAGCAAGTTACGTTGTCGTATAAATCGTTAAAATGACTATCCATCCCCTCGAAATCCATAAACACATTCGTGAGCATATACCCACGAACCCCACAAAGACGGACAATCACCCGAAAATTATTTTTCATATAAAGTAAGATATTACCAATCAAAAGGAAAGGAAGGGATGGTGGAGAGGAAAGGAAAAGAAAAATCAGGAATGAAACACGTTATTTTACTGACTAGAAATTAAGAGTTTTTTCAGTCGCTTCTTAAAGCATGCCAAGGGCGGAGCGAGTCTTATATTAGTTTTTTATTCATAATATTAATTTATAATAAATCAAATGTATAATTGTTCAATATGCCTTTAGAATGTTTAAAGTACTATTTAAAAAATATATATTTACGAATAGTTCTTTGCAGAAAGAATGCCAAAAATATGAAATGTGTTCCGACCGATTTAACTTTGTTTCATAAAGACTTGATGCCTGGACGCAGAATCCGACAAATAATTTTCAGTAAATTACTCATATAATCTAGCCGTGGGGGCTTTGATCCTTTGGTATTTTAAATCTTTCGTAACAATGACGGGGATTTAGTATTTTCCATGTATAGCATGAGACATCTGCATGATTACGTCAGGCCGTCCTGTGTTAGTCATTATAGCTTTAGAAAACGTTTAGTAGTTATTAATAAGTTTGTCTTTTTATTTTAAATTATCCATACACACCATCAAGCTATTTCCCTGTTGGTTAGGCATAGAGGACAGATCGCCAAATTACCCTATCTCGACACACATATTTTGCATATTTCACATTCATAAACTTTATTCAAATCTTACGATTTCTCTGACTTTTTATGTTTTCTTCTTTTAAAATATCATTCAATTGACCCACCGTACTTTTATTGGTCTTCCTCTACCACGCCTTCCATTCACATTTGTTCTGTATATTTTGTATATAAGTCTTTTTTTATTTATTCGTTCTACACATCCAAACTTTTCTTAGAATACTCTTCTCCATCTTACTCAACACATCAGCATTAATTTCACATTAATGTCTTATCAATTCATTCCGTATTCAGTCAAATATTGTTACCCTATATATTCTTCTCAGTGCACGCATTTAATAGCAATTATTCGGCTTTTTTAAGTAATTTTTCACGTTAACGTTGCACTCCAATAAATTAAAGTTGTTACTAAAATACTCTTGTAAACTCTCTTATCATCTTAGTAGATTTTGATGCTTCTCACCTCGAGTACATGTATCTGTTTTAGTGTTCTATTGACTTTGTTTCCTATTGCTACACGCTGTTCGATATCCCTCTAACTCTTCTATCATCTGAGAAAATAGTACCTATGTAGCAGAATTATTTAACTTACTCTTATCTTCATTGCTCACCTATTTACTTTCCTTTCAAAGTTTTCTTTCACCATCACTTTAGATTTCGCAACATTAATTTATCAGAATCTATTATTCATTTTCATTCTCCGATAACACTACTTTGTCATCTGTATAAAGCAATCCGCACTCATTCCCATTCTCCGCTTACACTACTATGTCATCTGTATAAAGCAATCCGCACTCATTCCCATTCTCCGCTTACACTACCATTTCATCTGTATAAAGCAATCCGCACTCATTCCCATTCTCAGCTAACACTACTATGTCATCTGTATAAATCAATCCGCACTCATTCCCATTCTCAGCTAACACTACTTTCATCTGTATAAAGCAATCCGCACTCATTCCCATTCTCAGCTAACACTACTGTCATCTGTATAAAGCAATCCGCACTCATTTCCATTTTAACAGATGTTTTTTAATTTAATTCCCATAGATATTAATATGAGGTATTATTATATTGTTTATAATTAAGCCATTATTAACATTGTGGAGGTTTAATGATATTGTAATTTGTTTTATCAAACACTGTTTATTCCACTTTTTGTTACAAAAAGTGAAATAAACAGTGCTTGATAAAACAAATTACAATAAAGTGTTATTGTAATGAGATTGCGGTCAAATGCTTCTTTAAATGACTACCGTGGCTAAGGTGGTAAGAAGTTTGTCTTGCACTTAGGAATTTATAGTTCGATACCCGATAGTAGTCGGGTTCAAATGTTTAACTCATGAAGTGAAACTAAAAAAATACGTATTAAAGAAATTCTCCAAATATCACAGATATATTCTGATTGATTATCATAGATTGAAATTTTCCTCTAAGATACAAGTATGTTAAATATATAAAAAGAAACTGGCATTGCCTCATTGATATTCAACACAGAAATCTGGGAATAATTTTAAGTTAAATAACTCGATTTTCTTGTTATTTAAAATTAAACTTCTCGGTGTAATCATTCCTGAATTATAATTTTTTTTTAAATATCAATATGTCAACTTTGTCGAGTTGAAAACATTAATAACCGCATATCAGCTATTTAAGAATGAAATATGGTCCTGCGAATTGTGAATAATGTACGCAATAATTAAATTTATTTACGTTTGACTCCCTGCAGTATTACGATTATTCATTTTAATATCTGTCACTTATATTTGTTGAGAAGCGCCCTTGGAGTGGCACTTGGATACAGGATGGCGCCAAATAAAAATTATTCATATTATCATCGCTAGTAGTAAATGAGATATCAAGGTCCGTTCAAATCAGAGGTTCCCAAACTTATTTGGCCTACAACCCCCTTTTCAGCAAAAAAACTCAGCGTCCTCTTGAAATTTACCTTCTTTAAGCAAACATACAGAGAAATGCACTGACAATTTTGCGTTTTTTTGTGTATCTATATTTCTACCTACAATATAATGTTGAAATGTTGTAAATAAGACACCTTGAAGCTTAAAATTATAAAATTATTTTTAAAATCAATCATAGCATTATCATTACACACATAAAATTAAGATAACGAAGGGCAATATAAATAATCTAAATTATATTTCATACATGTCGCCTATTTGTAGTATCGTATTGTAAACAAGTCGTTACATGCACATATTCCTACCGATGCATGCTGGACTACCCAACAATGCGCGACGCGTTCGCATGCCCACACTTGCTTGTTAAGACTTCTCGGCGGACTTGTCCACTAATCGGTTATAAGCTGTATTTTGTGTATTTATTTGGAAAATAAAGTAATCACTACGACTGAAACAAAAATGACAGATGAAACAAAAACGAACGGTTTTAAATTTTTTTTAAATTTTATTTTCTTTCTTTATACTTCCATTGCAGCCTTATTTTTATACCCGAGGCTTCTACAGTCCCCCTGGATCGTTTCAACGCCTCCCAGGAGGTGGTATCGTTCACTTTGGGAAGCACTGCTTTAAATGAGAGTGTAATTTCCATATTGTCATGGATTCGTTTTTCCAGAACCGACTATAGGTAAAGTGAGGATCTATACAACATGGGTTGTTTGACCAGTAATTGCATATGGAGTTTGCAGGAAGGGTAAGTTATAGTTAAAATTTTGTAAACTCTTTAATTTGGTGTGGTTTTGATGATTGTACACGTATACAGGACATTGTGAGACGGACTTTTGATTTATCCAAAATTATGAATTAACCAAGAGCTGACTAACGTGGTACATATGTTACTTGTAATTACGTTTCACAACTTATCAAGATGGTGAGAGTTTGTGACAGAAGTATTAAATAATTAGCCAACAATAAGTTGTTAAAAAATCAACTTATTTATCCATGTTTATAAGTCTTCAGTAAGAAACAACCAAAAGCCTAATTTTTTGGCGACATGATAAATGAAAAACAACAAATCCAGATCTATATTAATTGAATGCCCACTTTAAAACACCTGTCTTTATTTTGTTGTTTGTCTTGTTTTTCATAAACTAGACATTCATACAATTACATATCGTCGAAATAATTACATAAATGTATTATTGAAATAAAAACTAATATCATACGAACGAAGCTACTTTTTAAAGCATCAGAAATGAAGATATTTTGATCTATAACTGGTATAAAACCCAGAGACAAATAAGACATACAGAGATAAGAAGAGTGTGTTAAAACGAAGACATTATAAGATACCAAAAGCAGATGACACCTCTTTGACGGGATCATGTTCAAACAATGCATGAAACCGGATTCCCTGTATAGGCAGAAATAAATGGAGAGCTGGAAGTCCACATCGCAAGAAAATTCCAGAACAATAAAACATACCAAGAATAAGGCTCTATAACGTGATGATGATGATGTTGTCAACTTAAAAAAACTTTTCTCAAAATAATATTCCAGTTTTCGATAAGTATTGAGACTTACTAAATTCTGTATTTCAGTTGAATTAATAACAAAATATTATAAATAACATCCAACATGTTTCAATGGATAAATCGTTCTCTGTTTGATCCATAACTTTTGATTATTATTCATAGATGTCAGTACATTAGATCTATAACATAAACGAAATATTGAATAAATATGTAGTGTGAGAACAATAAGAATTAACATAGTCGTAGAATTTGTTTAAATAACAGTAAACAAACCGTACATTACAATAAAACGGAATATTAAACGAACCTGAATAACGTTAAGATGGAGTTTCCTTACAATAATTTCTAACGTGCCTTTGTCTCGCGGTCCAATCAATCAAGCATTAAAGGAAACAAGGCACGACTGTGATTTATAATTGTGCCATTACTGTTCAATCACGCTGTCAGGAATTGGTGTTAATGCCTTTCATGTTGGTTAGGTCGTGATTTATTCTGGCACAAAATAGACAATTTTGTTTATTCGTTGACTTGCTGTTCAAAAAAAAACCGTAAAGCGATTTTGATTGAATAGAAACGATCTGTGCCGTTCAATTGACTTATCCCCATATTTTATCTTTTTACAGCATATTATATTAAATCGTTTTTTTGTTGTACACAGTCTAACCTGTCGGTTTTACGTGAAAATCAGACTGGAATCTATTTAAAAAAAATGGGTTCCAGCGGTAATTGGTCTTGTAACATCCAGTCTGGAACACAGGTGTCTTAGCAACCAGGCCACAAGAGGTCTTGCCAAATATGTTACAATAGTATAGATTCATGCATTTATTCATTCTTAGAGTCCCTTCAACATATCCGAATTGGTGATTCGTAAATACTGGATATAATGGCTGGGAGACAACATTGCCTTCGCGATTAGAACTTTTCAAGTAGAAACGAACTCGCGGTTCGTTATCACACGTGTCTGAAGTACTACTCCACACTTCAAAAACACACGCATCTAGCTCGTGTGAAGCCTATTATCAGAAGAACTCTTAGCTGGGGCTTTTATTTAATATTATTTTTGGGAACTATCGGGAATTAAACCCGAAACCTCCCAGGTGGAAGACCAGCGTCTAAACAACAAGGTCACAGAAGCCAAGAGCTTAAAGGATTCATACAGATAAAACAAAATTCGGATGTGGAAAGTTTGTATTAAACAATTACATTAATGAATTAAAAATCACTCTCCTTAATAGTGTAGGTGCTTGAATTCGTAATATATGCATTTTAAGTTTATGTGATCATTTATATATAATGTTTTCAGGAAATAGAGCATCACCAATCACAGATTATTATATTAAGTCATTTGTAAGGCTTTAAATTAATCAAATCAATGACGGTAGAGCTGTGTGACAAGTCAAATAAGTCACTGATGTCAATGAAACAAAGGTGATTTAATTATTCAAAAACGAAACTAAACAATTGTTTAAATGATAAAACTCAAAAACATTCGTTTTTCTTCTAGTGTATTAAAAGTATGATTATGGACGAGCGTTGCGAAGTCTATTGATCGTCCTACTAAAATTCACATTTGCCCTAAATTTATAATCCCCTTTTCTCCAAAAAATCAACTGGAAGGAAAAAGGATTATACACGCATAAACAACTTTGCATGCAGCCGTGTATAATCATTCCAAGCAACAAATATACTCCAATATTACGAAATCGCGTTTCAGACTCATATTATCGTTGAAACTTTCATTGAATGAAGTATCCAAAGTTTATTGATTATTTTAATGATCGACCGTTCCATTACATGAACTAATTTTTCACGAACTTTAGTACTATTCATTTGTGTGCTTTGTTTTTTTTCTTATTGTGTAAATAAATTAAAATAACCATGACTTTTCAAACATGCACAAACAATTTTTTTTACTATGTATATTTTTATTTTAAAATCATCATCCTGTCGTATAGCTCATGACTGAACATCGTGACTCCCATAATAGCCTCTGATGTTTCCTCTTCATCCATTCCTGTACTTCACGGCTTGAAGGGTAGTTGTTAAGGGTAGTCCAGTTGCATCTCTCACTTGGTCAGTCCAACGCATTGGGATTCTTCCGCTTGTGTGTGGTCCTTCCACGCCTCCAGTTAGCACAAACTTCTCCTTACCCACGAGCAATGTGCTCAAATCAAAGATCGGATGACTCGTCGAAGGCATATTGTCAAAAATCTGTCGGTGATTCTCAGTTCTTGGAGAATGAAGGTGTACGTTCGCCTTGCTGTCCATGGAATTCGTTGAATCCTTCTCCAGCAACACATTTGAAATGTATCTACCATATTCTACGTCTCTCGCTTGCTCTCAGATACCAAGTCTCCGCGCCATATTGTGAAGACGAAATACTACTTAACTAGGCGAATTTTCGACGTGATGGTGTAATTTAAAATAATCAATACGAATTGAATGTAATTTTTTATTTATTTATACATGACGAGAAATTTCATAAATACATAATTTATGAATGTGAAATGTGGCTTATGTGTTAAGTAAGATGAAGAAGAGCACGCTGAGATGGTTTGGGCATGTGGAACGAATGAATCAAAAGATTAACAAAAAATATATATAGCGTAAATGTGAGAGGAAGGCGTGTGAGAAGTAGACCAAGGAAAATATGGTGCAAAGTAAATGATGTTCAAAAAAAAACCTGGAAAGTTAGAGAAATCGTAGAAATTGTATGACAAGGTATGTTGTCCTCTCTGCCTACGGTGTGGTGGTATGTACTTGTACGTATGTATATTATGAAAACACCTACAGGTAATTTAAAGTATTGGGTGTTAACATAAGTTGTGTCCGTTTTTTTTCAAATTTTAAAATGAGCACCAAAAGTAAAACAAAATGGTAAAGGTTATATAGTCATGTGACTACAATTCATCTGCTCAGCTAATTCTACGGTGGTTTGAAGGAGATCTTCCTGAATAATATGGTTTAAGCGGTCCTCATCGAAGTCCACTGGTCGTCCGGAACGCTCCATGGCTTTCAGGTCGAAGTTACCATATTTAAACCCGCAAAAACCATCGACGAGCTGTCCTTTCATTCATAGCATCTTCACCGTACACTTCGCAAATATCGCGAGCAGCTTTGGCAGCTGTATTCTCTCGATTGAACGCGAACAGAAGGAGGTGTCGAAAATGCTCACTTTCGTCTACTTAACATTCCATTTTGAAGGCTTGTAATCAAGTAAAATAATATATATAACGTAAAAGCAAACACAATATCTTATAGAGCAGAAAATTTTCTTTCGAATGACGTATAAACTTAATCATTTTGTTTTACTTTTGGTGCTCATTTTTAAATTTGAAAAAAAAAAAACTGGCACAACTTATGTTAACACCTAATACGAGTATATAAAGAATTTATATGTATCTGAGTTTGTTGCCTTTCATTTGTCGTGTCTCCAGTAAAGTAGGCTTTTGCCTGTATCTTACTATAGACGCAATTGTAATTTGTAAACTGTAAGTATAATTTTTATTTATGATCTACTTGTTATATAGTTTCAAATTTAAATTTCATTAGTTTACCCTACGCAAAATTAATGCTCAAAAATATTCGTAATTTTTTTTTTAATATTCATCTTATTACAAATTCGTTCCTGTCGGTTTTATCATTCTAATATTTTCCACAATGAAAGTCAACCATTTATATTCAAATAAGCATTCACGCAAGCGAGTCCAATCCATGCCCGACTTGAAGCTGCTAGTATTGATGTTTGAATGAAAAAAATACCCAATTCATAATTTCAGCTGTTTTCTGACAAACGAGAAAACAAGGGAACGTTTTTTATGGGCTCGTATGAATCGTTTTTAAACGGAATAGAATTATGAAATACAAATTTTGGTGGTATGATTTTTCCACACATTTCAGATTGAGGTATCTTTATTCGACATTTTAAATTAACCTAAAATATGTGTTTAGTGGGTAGGCCCCGTTTTATATATTATATATATGGTATTGTTAAGAGATATGTCGTTGGGAAAGTGTTGTACATTGAGGTCAGCTGATTTCAGGATGTTAAGCACTTTATTAAGGTATATCGAGCAAATCTAATGTTTATTTTAAGTGAGTAACCCAATAGTTTAGAACGTTAAGTTTCCTTTCAGGATATTTCAGTTACTAAATGGGGCTAAAGAAAAAATGAAGAATATTTATTTAAAGAGAACATTTTTTATACAAAGATAACAAATAAAAAAAATAATATTAACCTTTAAGTAGATAAGTAGTATTATACCAAAGAAAAAGGTAAACCCAGAACAAGACGAGCTATAAACAATTAAAAAGTAAACATATAATTTATCAAAATTTCAATTTTAACTTTTTGGAACTCCATATTAGAATATTTAATAAAAAAAATATATTGTCATTTCACTTATTTAATTAATCCTCGCTTCGTATTTCTATCTCCTATTCCGAAGCTCTCTTCAGGCATGTATTTTAATTAGAGAAATAACAAAGTTATTCGTTCTTAAATATTATATTCTTATAGAATTTATTTAATTCATCCCCAATAGTTTTTTTACTTTTTTTAAGAAGTCAAAGTCATATGGAATTCTACAAAATGCCCTTACTGATTGCTTAATCAATGTAGTCTTTTTATACAGGCGTTCTACAAATAATTAGTTGAGGGTTGCCTGAAAACTGTGGCCTGAAAAACTGAATTTATTTATTTGTTTTCATTGGAATTTTTAATGACACAAAATTGTTTCATTTAAAAAAATCAAGTCACTTAAAAAAGTGGATAAACCGTATTACATATCCAGTCTTAAAATAAAATTTTATTTAACTTTAAAAAAAATGGTGTAAAATATGCCAATATCTGAAGATCAAAAGGTTTAAATCTCTTATAACAGGCAAAGTGGCTTGGAGACCCGTTGTTTCGTACGTGATTGAGAAATGTTTCAGCCGGTGTAGTTTAATAGAATTGTCATGAAAACTTAACTTAAATATATCAAATAATGCTGGACAGTTCACAACTCTTCGAACGAGGTTGACAAGGCATATCGGGAGTCGAAGATTTCTTTGTTCGCTCAAGGAATAATATCCAACCATGCTCAGCAAAATTGAACAAGATAAAATCATGGATAGACACCAAATTCACTTATATAGAGATATCGCAGAATTAGTTCTGGGTTCTTGAACAATTAGGTATATAATATAGAGAGGTCAATATTTGTTTAAATTGCTTAAGTTTTAATTATTTTAATATGATTTTTGAATCATATAAAATTTCTATTGACTGGGATGATCCCACATGATTCCAATATGAAAGCTGCATCTCAAGTGTTAATAGTGTGAAGCAGCATTATCACATTTTTGCAGTTGATTGATGATAGAACCATAAATGGATGTAAGTTTTTATTATAGAAATATTTAGAGGTGACATCTAAAATTATGTTTAATGACATATGAAGGTGACATTTCAAATAAAGTAATATATTTCTGTGAATCACATTGAAAGGCCAATATGTCATTGAATTTATTATATGTTTATAATCATTAAACTATTATGTTTTATTACATATATTCCGGTGAGATAATTCAAGAAACAGTAGCGTTGTAGATCAAAATATTATTATGTTTGTGGAACTTCAATAATTCATTGAAGGATATTGGCGAACAAGAAAAGAATAACCGAAAAAATGAAAGGTATTAAAAAATGGATTTTAAGAAATTCCACGTCGACGTGGAAAATACTAAATGGAACCGAATAAATGTGTGCATTGAGAAGGATTCATAAAGTGACAATGTGTGATAGAATAATGAATGAACTTAAGAAGACCACTGTGAGATGGTTTGGGCAGGAAGAACGAATGATTGAAAAAATATTAACAAAACAAACATGCAGTGCAAATGTGTGTGAAAGACATGGTAGAGGAAAATTCAAGGAAAGTGGGGTTATATCAAGTGAATGATATTTTGAAAGAAGGAAACATAAAAAGTCAGAGAAATCGTAAGAGATGTTTAAGAAAGTGTATAAATGTGGAAAAGGCGAAATCTTTGTGAAAAAAGAAAAGGCGAAAAGTCTGGCGTTCTCTCCTATCTGTCTGCCTTGAGAGGAAAATCCATGATGTTATTATGTGATGTATTGTATATGTAATATTTAATGTATATTTATTGTACATAGTATAAAAGGTTAAGTAAAATATTAGTTCAATAAAAATTAACGAATCTATTTTATGGACCTACTCGTAAATCTTATTTGTCGTTCAGCCCGGGGTTGCAGGCTTGATTTTCTGTGATTTTTCAGTAAAGATTTCAGTAAAGAGTTCAGTTAGATTTTCACTGGATGTTTGTTTGACACCTTTCTGGTTGATTGGTGGTTAGATATCATATGTTAATAAATCCGCCAGGTTGTACTCTATACAATGAAAGAGTAATGCAATACAACTCTGTGATTTTCTTTTCAAGACTTCTGATTCTGGTTAGCGCAGATCTTCAAATTGATTATTATAATCTTGATTAAAAGTCAACAGTTATGCATCATTTTGACTGTTACTAAGCTACATGTAAAACGATTTTGGCAGACGAAAGACTCCTTCAAATTTGTTACAATAAAATTGGCATAATAACAACAACGAAGTAAGATTAAATGCAAGCTATCAAGCGACATTAGTTTAGTTGTTAATTTGAGTGGGTGTTATATGCACAGGTGATTCGATTTGAGAAGGGATATTACTTGAACAAAAAACGCAAGTGATTGTGCTGCAGCGTAATCTACTGTACAATTTAGATACTTTGGATTATAATTCAATGAAGCCAAATTAATGATTTCAAAGAATACCTGCATGTACAGGAAACTAAAGTTTTCAACTGTTATTCAATCTTTATAACAATTATTTTATAATTGTTTCAAACTCTGATGACTGTTTTCTATGGGAAATAATAACACGACACAAAGGTAAATAATTTTATATCCATTTTTAGTAAAATCAAAAATAAACGTTTCGATGGTTCTTCATCCTTTCGTTTAATTAATATAAGCTGCTTTGCCATATTATTTTGACACCTTGTCAAACTGTGAGTGAAGCTTAAAAATGTGGCTACATACCACTTAGATCCAAAAGTTTCCGGCCTATATAATTTAGAATGTACAAGGAAATATATCACGCCAGTCATGCCCATCTCTAAATTTAGTACTTCTACAGTCAGTAGTATGTCATCTAGGGTCGATAGAAGACTTGTTGTTTCGTAATATTTTAAAATGCTAAAAATCGAATATCATGTAATTATAAAATTTCTTTCGAAAGAAGAAAAAATCCAATAGAAATTAAACGTAAAATACATTAAAATCTAAACGTCATTTACTCGTAATTTCTGACGGGCTTTTTCTTTATTTTTTTTGAAAGAAACATAACTGCACGATGTTCAATTTTAACATTTCAGAATATAACGAAACATCACGCATTTTGTCTGCTCTAGATGACGTACTACTGAGGATAGAGATATGAAATTTCAACTATAATATTCCATGACCATGAGTTGGCGTGGCCGGCGTATCTGTACCTCGTTTAGACCGGAAGTATTCGGAAGTTAGTGGTTAAACAAAATTTTATTAGAATTTTTTAGTTGCTTTTTTCATGTGAGAGTTGAGATAGCAATATCCAGATGTCAGTTCGAAGCCTAGGACAACGATGTAAAGCCATGGGTAAGGCTATATCTAGCAGTGAATAAATGTTTTTAATGCATTTAAAGGGAGTGATATGCAACGTTCCCCCTATTTTTTTCATTGTGTGTGCGGCCCATCAGCTTATATGTGCAAGAAAAAAGAGGGAAGTGCGCAAATATACATATTCATGCATAGATAAAACTAATTAGTCAACATATAGTACCACGAAATCATGGTGTTTCCATATTCCGCACACATCCCAAAGAAAGGAACCTGAGAACCCATCATAAAATATATAATTGCGCAAAACAAAATATGGTTACAAGTTCCTTTCTTTGAGATGTGTGCGGAAGATGGAAACATGTGTGCGGACAATTTTTAACAGATGTGCGGCCGCACACGCGCACACCTTAGAGGGAACGTTGGTGAACCTTGCGATAAATATTTAGTACAATGTATAATAGAGAAAGGAATTATGTGATGAAAGATAAATGTTTGTTGGAGTGTATGAGGCCAGTTCTGTGTGCGTGGATGGATAGGCGAGAAGATATCTCCTCTTCGTTTGCTCCAGAAGGGAAATGGTGTGATGGTTTGTATTATTCTGAAATTATTTAAAGAAAAAGTTCCTTAAGTTGATACAACGTAACTGAAATACTGTTTGAAGGGACCTTCAACACGTTACTGAGATACATTTATGACTTTTAAAGCTCTGTAGACAAATTACGAAACTAACCGATAATCTGAATTATTTTGATTTATAATTTTTGTTTATTTAATGTAATGGAGCCAAGTGTTTTCAAATATTTCAAGTTTCAGGATGAACACAATGTGTTAGCATACACGAGTGTTATTGTAGTTGTCTGCACCAGCTCTTAATGTGGTTAGCTGTCCTAGTTTTAGCTGGCGACATAACAAATTCGACTTAGCGGTGCAACAAAGTCACTGATCTAGCAAATGGGATTGTTCCGCTGGTAAACGTCACGAGATGGGCTGGTTCCCGATTAGAATCCTAGTTTTCTTCATACTTATTTCTCTTAGTTGAGTTTTTATTTAAATATAATTTAATCATTTAAACAAACTATCTCAATCTTTAGTAACATTTACAAATAGTTAATTTTACTATTGTAATTTATTTTTAACAAACACTGTTTATTCCACTTTTTTGTGACGGTATAACCCTACCGGTTTCAAGGCTTTCATAGGAAAGACAGGAAGATCTTTTGAAAAGAGATTTCGTGAACACCAATCTGCCTTAACAAATCCTCTAATTTATTCTGAAATGGCTAATCATTGTCACCGTGAGAATCATACTTTTTCTACCGATGATGCCAAATTCTTACATATTAGCGGCAACGGAAATAAATTGGACAGATTAGAGGCCCTAGAAATTTCTAAGTCAGTATACCGATCGGAGCATCTGTTGAACAGTTATTTCCCCAAAATCTCCCCGCTCTTGGCCGAAATTATCCCTAGCCTTCCTCACCCCCCAGCCTCCAACCGTTGAAGTGTCTATATCGGTACCAGTTCGAACAGCATTTAGTCTTGTTTGCGCTCCCCTGAAGATTATGTGAAAGCCTTGAAACCGGTAGGGTTATACCGTCACAAAAAAGTGGAATAAACAGTGTTTGTTAAAAATAAATTACAATGTCTTTAAACCTCCACAACGTTAATGCCTTAACTATAAACAACATAATTTTACTATCTTTCGATTTTCTCTGTTTGTTCTAATCTTTTATAATTCATTAATTTAACACGGCTGAACCACTTCAATGCTTTTTTATTTATCTTAATCACTGTATCTTTATTTTATTCGTGTTTATTCCTAACGTCTTTATTCTGTCATATATATTGTTTTTCCACACATTCTACGCAATTTTCTCATTTCTACTGCATTTATCTTACTTTCATCACTTTATTGCCACATCTAAAATTTGTTTGCATATCCATAATGTTCGGACCAAGATTTCCCTATCAGCAGCCAGTTTTGTATATCTTGAAATATTCCGTTTGATAAATAACCCACTATTCACTCCATTGCCAGCTACAAACAAAATACTAATACCAAAAATAATTTTCTGGGATTAGTTATAAATATACACTGTCTTAACCTCAAAAAACTCATTTATAAAATTAAATATTTCTTTTTTCGCGTATCTCTGATAGAATAAGGGGTTTATATTGACCGGACAAACCAACTCTGTAAAACCCTATGTTAACTTTAAGATTGCCATGTACCATCGTAATTACTGTAACTAGGAAACCGACGGAGAAGGAAACTCTGAATAAACAAACCAAGAAATCTTACTTACTTGCTACTATACTTGTAAAAACTGTCTAAACTCAAAATTACTGAATATGCTTAACCAAATGAAAAGCTCCATACAATCAACCCCATATGGATGAGATAAGGCAAGGAAAAATAAGAAAAAAGCACCTTTCTTCATCTTAAGTACTGAATATTCCTTAAGTTTGTATTCTTTCTTAACTTCCTTATTCTATCATACACTCTTTTCCACATATTCAATTGAACACTAATGGTGAAACTTTACTGAGTACAGATGTTACTTTAGTATAATTAGCCTTAAATTATACTAAAGGATAATTAAGACTTGAAGATGAGAGTTGTAACAAGTGAGACTCCTTGGGTGTAACTATTAAAATGAAATTCGCGTGTCAATGGTTATTGTCATATCAAGTTTTATAGTGACATTAATGCAATTATAAACATCGCAACGCACGGCTACTGAATATGCATTGCCAATAAAATGCAACAATATGGTAAATAGTAGTACCCCGCTGGTTGCTGTCTGTTGCCACCATCAAAACCGTCGTGAATCTTTCGAATAAGACAACAATAAGTTGTCGGTAGTTGTTAGCGCTTGTTGTGGTTGGCATCACTATGCAAATGAATCACCAATGTCGGGTTTTAGTAAACAGAACCACATTGAACTTTTTATTCGCGAATTTGACGCTAACGGTCGTATGTAGATGCGGTCAAGTATTTTTGTATTTTTTAAGTATTTAAAGATTTTCTTTCTAAAATATCAAGTTGTTTTTCTTCTCACTATCTCTCTCTATCAGAATTTTCCGTGCTGTATAATTATAAGCGATGTTTTCTAAGAAAACCCGATTTTTTTTGCAAATTGTGCTTACGAAAAATCATTTGGTTGACTAATCATTTTATCTCTACGCCTATGAAAATATCGATTTTCCAGTTTGACATTCGAGGGACTTAGCCAACATTGATATACATAAACTCATTTTTTTTTTCAAAAAAACGACACAGCTGTAAAATATGTTTTTTTAATTTATAAAACTATTCAATAATTCTATGGAATATAGATTCCTAGTTTAACTTTCTAGGGAGTTAGCCAAGTTTGATATATACTCGTACATATTAATTTTTTTTTCAAGAAAAGCTACACAATACTAAAAGTATTTTTTTTCATTAATTCATAAAATGGTGAATTTTATGGGATTTTTTTAATAAAATTTTTTTTAAGAAAAACAAACAGAATTCTGGGGCTGATTATGTGGATGTTGAGCGTGTAATGTAGGATTGATGATTTTTTTTATGTGATTCAGAATTATTTATGTGGTGACGTGAGATGCGTAAGTTAGTGAATGCGGACTTTTCCACGGAATGTTTTATTATTTAGGAATGAAATTTTCAAATGTGGAATGAAACGACTTCATCACAGACGAATTATCTTTCTCTTTCAATAAAATTAACACTTTTTAAATTCATGAAATTCACACTTTTCATAAAATTTACAATTATAGAGAAGTAAATTTTTCTTTCCATAAAATTCACGTTCTCATTCGAACGGAATCACATAGATAATTTAGTGGAAACCAAAAAAATGGTTCACAACAGTATTTTTCTACATCTTTAATGTATGGTATTGAAACGTGGACATGGAAAAATACTAAAAAGAGTTTATATAATACTAGTTTACTTGTTGAGTTACACATATAAAACCAAAGCATGTATTAAAAGAGGGATTTGAAATTCTCCAAGTTACCAAGAAATGTTTAGTCGCTTCTTCTGAACTGGCGTGAAACAGTAAACTGTTTTTGATAATTCGTTATGTACGACTTCCACCGCAAATGTGGAGTCTGCTATGTGTATTTTGTACGGTCTCGTACCTGTTGCGCGTGTAGCGGTGGGCGGTGTCGAGGAAATGTCGACTCGGCTGGGTGGGTCGGAAGGGGGGTGGGTGGGACAGGAGGGGGGCGGCGGTCAGCGCACTGAAAACAATTTTCAATCAGCGACCCACTAACATCAAAATATAATCGACTTATCGACAACGTGGTACCAACTGATTGTGATCCTATATGTAGATATTACACCGCGTGGAGGAGTTAGTTTGCATATAGCGTCATTCACAATTATTCTATTCATTATTTTATGCATGTCGTATAATATTTGTAGCGTATACCATTTTAATAACTACACAACGTTACATAGAATATTTGTATCTTATTTTACTTACAGCATAACATTAACGACAATGTGGTACCAACTGATTGTGATTCTATTGGTGAAAATTGTATCAGTATAACTGTCATATAATATTTGTAACGCATCTTATTTTACTTACTGCATAACATTAACGACAATGTGGTACCAACTGATTGTGATCCTATTGCTGGAAATTGTATCAGTATAACTGTCATAGAATATTTGTAACGCATCTTATTTTACTTACTGCATAACATTATCGACAATGCGGTACCAACTAATTGTGATCCTATTGCTGGAAATTGTATCAGTATAACTGTCTTAGAATATTTGTAACGTATCTACTCGTATTTTTAATAATTGCACAACATCAACGACATAACAGTGATAGTAATCCTATAGGTTGATATAATACAACGAGGTACCAACTGATCGTGATCCTATAGCTGGATATTATATGAATAAACTATCGTAGAATATTTGTCATGCATCTCATTTTACTAACTGCATAACGATATTGGAACCGTGGTACCAACAAACTGTGATCTAATATGTGGATATAAAAACATGAAGATTCAACTGATCGTGATCCTATACGTGGATATTATATCGACGTAACTGTCGTAGAATATTTGTAACGCATGTCATTTTACTAACTTTACTATGTTGTAGACAATGCGGTGCCAACTATTGTGATCCTATACGTGGATATTATATCGACGTAACTGTCGTAGAATATTTGTAACGCATCTCATTTTACTAACTTTACTACATTATAGACAACGCGGTGCCAACTATTGTGATCCTATACGTGGATATTACTATATATCGACGTAACTGTCGTAGAATATTTGTAACGCATTTCATTTTACTAACTTTACTACATTATAAACAACGCGGTGCCAACTATTGTGATCCTATACGTGGATATTATATCGACGTAACTGTCGTAGAATATTTGTAACGTATCTCATTTTACTATCTTTACTACATTATAAACAACGTGGTGCCAACTGTTGTGATCCTATACGTGGATATTATATCGACGTAACTGTCGTAGAATATTTGTAACGCATCTCATTTTACCAACTACAAAATTATTGAAAACGCGGTACCACCTGATTGGGATCCAATAAGTGGATATTGTATCAACATTACTCTCGTAGAATATATGTAACTCTTATCATTTTACTAACTGCACAAAATTATCGACAATGCTGTACCAACTGATTGTATGATACAACGTGGTATCAAATGATCGTGATCGAGTGATCGGGCGGATATTATATCAAAATACTCGTAACTGTCGTAAAATATTTCTAACGCATCGTGGATATTACATCGAATATAGAATATTTGTAACGCATCTAATTTTACCAATTTTCCAACATAATATATAACGCAGTACCGACTGATTGGGATCATACTAGTGGAAATTAATATCAATATAACTGTCATAGAATATTTGTAACGTATCTTTTTTCAATAATTGCACAACATCAACGACATAACAGTGATATTAATTCTATACGTGGATATCATACAACGAGGTACCAACTGGTCATGATCCTATAGCTGAATATTATATCAACAAACTGTCGTAGAATATTTGTCATGCATCTCATTTTACTAACTGTATAATGATATTGGAACCGTGGTACAAACAAACTGTGATCTAATAGGTGGATATAAAAACAAGAAGATCCGACTGACCGTGATCCCATAGGGGGATATTATAACACGTGGGTGTGTTAAGTTGCATATGGCGACATTCCTGATTATTCTACCTATACAAAAAAAAACATTGTTTTATTTGAAATTTTTAGTCGACTCTTTTACATATTTTACATTTCAAAAAAAATATTTGATTTAGATTCTCTTAGTTACAAATCTGTGGCGTTATGGCTGAAGTTGATATGTTCGTTTTTTTGTCATTTTGTGTTTATTCTCCCAATTTATAGAAAATATTTCTCAGTATGTTGTGGCAAAACTTGGTGTGTCCGTTATTATCCAAACAAAATATATATTGTTTGGAAAAACTTTAAAAATGCTTATTTGTACTGGTTTTAACAGCTTATCAAAGTTAATATTGCTTCTCCTGTAAACTAAGGTAAAACGGGCATAACTTCTGCCATAACGCCACATAAATATGAATGAAATATGCCCTAAGTATAGTATATGAATTAAGTAATTTTTCTTGCGTCTTGACATTGATTACATTTTTACTTGATTTTATTTATTCCATACCGAATCATTTCATATCGTATTCTGTCATACATTATCACCTCATGTATTATTCTAAGTGTACGAATTTATTTGGGTAAAGTTAAGGAATAAGACATTTTAAATCAAAATATTATTATATAATTAAAAATTACCACACGCGAACAGGTAAATGATGGATATATTTCCAGTTGGTAAGGGGTAAATGTATTTATTCTTTTTTTTTAATTAACCTTTAAGCATTTTACCACCTGATAATAACTATAAATAATCTTTTTTATTTTATTTGGAAACGCGATGTTTTCTAAACAGTAATATTTCATAATGTCGATGAACTTTGCTTAGGAATCATTAAATGTGTAGATGGAATCAGAAATTGCCAATTTATTTTACAGGTTAATAGCGCCACAAAAAATAACGCAATCGTTAACTAGTCAAGTTAAATATTTTTGTGTGTAAAACTGCCTACAAAAAAATTAACAATGAAATCCCGGGTGAGAAAACAAAAGTGTTTTACGGACTATACAACAAAGTTCGTCCTTTCATATAAAAATGCGATTGTTCCCATAAAATGTTGATTTAGAATAAATACCATCACTAATAAAAATGCGATTGTTCCCATAAAATGTTGATTTAGAATAAATACCATCACTAATAAAAATGTCTGAAATTGATATAAAAAAATCAGGAATCCATCAATTGTGTGACATACATCAAAATTATTTTTGTATTGTGTTCTTTTATTTTTTCTTTGTATCAAAATTATTTTTGTATTGTGTTCTTTTATTTTTTCTTTGTATCAAAATTATTTTTGTATTGTGTTCTTTTATTTTTTCTTTGTATCAAAAATGTGATTTGACCGTTTAAATAAATTAAACGAATAATAACATAAACTGGAACTACCCGGCGGTAAGTAATACACATCGGGCTAAGGAAAATACTGTGGGCCATAATCGGCTAACTTCGGCTTTGTAGAGCATCGTCTCTGTCATTCATACACGTGTTCCGTCGCGTCGTCGCGTACCAGACTGTTAGCGCATCGTGCGACAGAGACGACGCTCTACAAAGCTCTGTGTATTACTTACCGCCGGGTATTGTAATTAAATGATGATTTATACAGCACCGTTAAGAGAGTTGACTCTCCTCTCCTCAAGGCGCTCTAATTCAGGATTCGAACCCACTATTAATGATTTATTAAAAGTATATCAAAAAAAATATAAACAAGTTCAATATAAAGATAGGAAGCTGGTGGCTGCAAATTAACGAAAGAATGAATTAATTAATGAAATAATTACTGAATGTGTACATGAATGGACGAACTAGTGTTTTAAATTAATCAATAAAAAAATATTAAAAATTGTTTTAACCTTCACAAAATTCAATCATACAATTCAAAACGAATTAATAGCTTACTTGACATATTATATACGAGTATAATGCGAATAAATGACGGCCCGACAGGCATATATTGATTGTCCTTAGTTACATTTAACCGCAATATTGTTTTACCTTGTCTTGGAACGATAACCGCATGAAATCACAATCTTGAATCATAACAAATAACAACAACAAACCGATAGGGCAATGACCTGAAATCAAAATATATTTCCCAAGCACACCCTCCTCGAGATTTCTGCTGCAATTATTAGGCTGGTGGTGTCGAAACTTTATCGCTTATTCATAGGCTTACCATACTTTATGGTATTACTTGGATTATCCTGGATGGTATATCAACTACATGATATGAGTACACTTCTGTCCTTCAAAAACAGTATTTGGTTATCATCACGGCATTCGGGGTAGTCTTATTAAGATTGTGTAAACTGTATTGGGTACAGGATAAGAGATGTTTCATGGTGTATCCTTTTTCGCATTTGCTATTATTATCCACTAATGATAGAAGCCAAACCGAGATCTCAAAAATAAAAACAAACTTCACAACAATTATCTTCAAAGCAGAAACCAGGCTGATTACTTAGAATACTCGAGGCTGAGAGCCAAATTAAAAACTCAAATAAAACAATCGCGCCATGAGTATTTAGCCAAGATAGAGACCGACATCCGAGGAAACCCTTCGAATCTTTGGAATCATGTAAAAAATAGAAAAACGAATAAAACTAGCTTCAAATCTATGAAACTGGGAGACAGTATAACCGAAGACTCCCAAAAGATTGCAGAAAACTTTGCACAATATTTTCAATCAGTTTACGTAGATTCAGCGGCCAAATATGACACAAAAAATATTTTAAACAGTTCGTCAGACAGCAGAAGCATATCGCTCCATTCCATTTCTAAGGAAGACGTGCTGAAAAGCATAAACTCCTTGCAAACCGACAAAGCAATCGGACCAGATGGGTTATCAGCCGACATTT
Organism: Odontocerum albicorne; assembly: GCA_949825065.1. Classification (NCBI taxonomy): domain Eukaryota; kingdom Metazoa; phylum Arthropoda; class Insecta; order Trichoptera; family Odontoceridae; genus Odontocerum; species Odontocerum albicorne. Next base: position 11,356,709 of record OX463838.1, read on the forward strand.
TCAAAGTCTGTGCGAAATACGTGTGTGATCCCATCTGCTACATATTTAACTTGAGCATAAATACCAATACATTTCCCGTAAGCTGGAAGACAACCAGGGTCTGCCCTATCTTCAAATCGGGAGACCCGTTAGACTCTCATAATTACAGACCTGTAGCTGTTCTCTCTTTGCTTCCAAAAATTTTCGAAACTGTACTGTGCAACCAATTGACCCACCAAGTGTCAACAAGACTTATTGGAAACCAGCATGGCTTTTTGCCAAAACGATCGACTGTTACTAACCTTCTCTCTCTCACACAACAGATTGCGTCAAACTTAGATGAACTTTCACAAACGGACGTAATATATACAGACTTTCAGAAAGCTTTCGACAAAGTTGATCACGATATATTACTTAAGAAAATGCACAAACTTGGCTTCAGCGATAATCTAATTGGATTATTTGCATCATACCTAAAAGAAAGATCTCAATACGTAACAATCCGTAACAAGTCTTCTGTGGAATTTATCGCAAGATCTGGTATACCACAAGGATCCAATTTAGGTCCCCTACTATTCCTCATATTAATAGACGACATTCAAAATTCCATAAGTCACTCGACATGTTTATTGTTCGCTGACGACTTGAAAATATTCAAAAAGATCAATTCACCTCAGGACTGTGCACAGTTACAAAAGGACCTAGACTCCCTAGTCTCCTGGAGTGAGCAAAATCATCTTCTGTTCAACATTAATAAATGTGTCTGTGTATCTTATAGTCGATCGTTTTCACCAATCCATCATCAGTATACTATACAGGGAGTGGCACTAAACAGAGTTTCGGAATTCAAGGATTTGGGCGTAACTTTCGATGTCGGACTCACGTTCGTTAACCATGTCTCACGTTTGATATCGGACTGTTACAAACTACTCGGTTTTGTAATGAGAATATCAAGAGAATTTAACAGCACCGATATCCTCCGAAACTTATATAATTATCTAATTAGAACCAAATTAGAATATGCATCTACGGTTTGGGCTCCTCACCAGCTCAAATACAAAAACAATATAGAACAAATACAAAAAAAATTCCTCAGATATCTATGGTACAGAACAAAGGGCGATTACCCAAAATATGCTCACCATGCCGAACTTCTCACGGTGTGTAACTATAGAAGCCTTGAAACAAGAAGGCAAGAATCCATTGCGATATTCCTAATAAAGGTTTTCCAAGGTTCCTTTAACTGTCCCGCGATTCTAGAAGCACTAAGTTTATATGTACCCAATAAATATATCCGTGCAAGGAATCACCCTCTGTTCTACATACCAACTTACAGGACGAATATCATGGCTAAACACTCAGTCACCCGTGGTATAGAGATATTGAACCAACTGAATGACACGGTTGATATATTCTCGGTACCGTCTAGCAGTATGAGAAGAATCCTGGCTGATATTATTCCTAACGAATAAGCTAACGCTAGAAGCAAACCCTCTTTGTGTAACAGGAGAAATCCGTGCAAAGTGGATAAAAAAAAAAAAAAAAAAAAAAAAAAAAAAAAAAAAAAAAAAAAAAAAAAAAAAAAAAATACCATATCAACATAGCACACTCTTTTGCAGTTCCCTCGACTTTGAAATGATCTTCCTGGCTCAATCAGACATGCTTCAACCTTATCGATATTTAAGAATTACCTAGAGTTGTATTGTGTATCTCAAAATGTTTAAAAATGACCTAGAGTTGTATTGTGTGTCTCAAAATATTTAAAAATGACCTAGAGTTGTATTGTGTGTCTCAAAATATTTCAAAATGACCTAAAGAAGTATTGTGTGTCTCAAAATATTTAAGAATGACCTAGAGAAGTATTGTTTATTTCAAGATATTCATCGCCATTAAATCCTTCAAAATTCCCAACTTAATTCCTATTTTCCTTTTATTTTAATTCTTGTTAGATATTCTCAAATATTTTCAAATGTAATATGTTGAAGAAATGCGAATAATGAAAGATTAGAGCAACTTGAGGAATTCTGTTATTAAGGTAGATTTCTCAGATGATGGAAGAGTTACGAGATATATCGTTTAGCGATATGAAACAAAGTCAATGTGGCATTAAATATATACTCGTACACTCGGACCGTGCTGAGAGCGGTGGAGAATCGTCATGGACAGAATTGGGCAGATGCACCAGAGAGAGTATGATCCTCAATAATGAAGAATAGACCGAGAAGAGAGTTAAAACAAATATTTTAGTTTTTTTTGTCCCGGTTCGGAAAATAAATAATATGGTTAACCTACTTATGTTACGTCTTGCTTCATCAATGAGCACTTTTCTTTAGGCTGAAAGAGTCGTCGACCCCGTCTAAAGTAGATTTCTTTTTTTGAAATAGCAACACCATAATAATAATATAAATATTTATTTCGAAATCGTTGTAAGAACGTTTTCACATTTTGTCTGAAAAATTTGACAGGAACGGTTTAAGGTATGTAGACCCGCTACAGCAATGGAAATGCAAAAACAACGATAGATGTTAAATAATTTATTCATCCGTATGATGCCCTTCAACATATCCGAATTGGCGATATGGACATTTATATTGTAGCAAGGCATTAGCCAGGGAGTCAATACCATAAATTGAACCTTCAGGTGTATAGCCATTGAACTCTCAGTTTGTCATCGTACGTACTGGAAATATTACCGCGGGTGAAGATGTAACAATACTCGTTTACGTCTAACGCGCGATATTAATATACTGGCAATTTATACAGTTCCATTTTGAGAGCTCGGGATTTGGCACCACTATTATCGACAGATGAAAAACATTACAAAATGAAAATGAATAAATTGAGTGTATGGAAAGGAAGGGGGTGGCTGTAGCCATTATATTTATTTTGTAGCAAGGCATTAGCCAGGGAGTCAATACCATAAATTTAACCTTCAGGTGTATAGCCACTGAACTCGCAGTTTGTCATCGTACGTACTGGAAATACTACCGCGGGTGAAGATGTAACAATACTCGTTTACGTCTAACGCGAGATATTAATATACTGGCAATTTATACAGTTCCATTTGGAGAGCTCGGGATTTGGCACCACTATTATCGACAGCTGAAAAACATTACAAAATGAAAATAAATAAATTGAGTGTACGGAAAGGAAGGGGGTGGCTGTAGCCATTATGTTAGGTATTACACTTTTCCGTATCTGCATGTGTTTAGAAAAAAAAACATATTTGGCAAGAAAACCAGCCGAACTAATTTATCAGATTGGGATCCTTTGTTATATAAGTTTTTCAGGAATCGAGCCCGAAACTTTCGGCCCGAATCAGTCAGGAACATTCCTCACGTAGTCTTCCCACCTGATTCGTAGACAATATTGGGACCTTATACTATCTTGAAGATCTCTCTTCTAACAATGAGCAAACTTTGCGCCGATAATAAGATCGACAAAATCTGAGTGTATTAAAAGCAAGAATTATATATTATTTAGATGCTTTTTAACCTGTTATAAAAAATAGCTTTTTAACCTGTTATTAAAAAATATCCTCCTTTGCATAAAAACAAGTCTCTAGATCGAAATTCAGGCACATTTTTATTAGGGCCATAAACCTTCGGCCCGAATCAGTCAGGAACATTTCTCACTTAGTCTTCCCACCTGATTCATAGACAATATTTAGACCTTATACTCTCTTGAAGATCTCTCTTCTAACAATGAGCAGACTTTGCGCCGATAATAAGTTCGACAATATCTAAGTGTATTAAAAGCAAGAATTATATTTCGATGCTTTTTAACCTGTTATAAAAAAATATCCTCATTTGCATAGCAACAAGTCCCTAGATCGAAATTCAGGCACATTTTTATTAGGGCCATAAGCCTTTGGAATAACCACCTTAACATATATTGTAAGTATGAACGAGTAGTGTATTTTACCTGTAGAAGAATTACCCACTGGCTATGAACTGCACTGGAATATCTGAAAATCGCTTAACAGGTTCCGTAAAGGAATTGGAAGAATCAAGGACAATATATCTTAATCGGGAATGTCACGTGATAGATCGACTCTCTGTCTCTGCGGTGAGGAGCGGAGCAGTCCACAGGACACGGTGCCCAATGAGCTCGGTGTATGTACCAAAGAGGACTGGGTGGCAGAATTCTTGGCGAAAGTAGTATAGTGCATTTGATACGAAAGGCAGAAGAATAACATACACAACGAAATAAAAACTTTTCAAAATAATCTTAAAGAACAGTCCATTTAAAAAAAACGACCTGGCTTCGTTAGTTCTTGAGTTGGTCCTGAAGAAAGATAAATGGAGTGTAATTATACGATGTTGCAATAAACTGATTTACTGACAAAAATAAAGTACAGGCTTGAGGCTATTTTTTGTTAATGCATACAAAAGCCCTTTGTCATCATTTTCTGACAAAATTGTAGGGTCTAAATTGTCGGTTTCGAACAATATGTTGCAAAACACGCATGCACGCGCACCGCAATCTTTCTATGTCATCAAATAGTAACGGTCTGTGCGTGATGTTATGGTCACTAATTTTCTAGTTGTCTTTCTTTTGATTGTTGAAAAACGTGGCTATCATAGTATATACTGATGTGGGTATATCATGCAGGCATTGTTATGATGTACGACAAAATGTCTTCGTATTCAAAACTTCAATCTACCTTACATGCACTTATGATTATTATTTCTATAAAAAAATTATAGTAGATAGTTTCGAAGACTTTCGTGGCCTAGTTGCTAAGATGCTTGACTAATACTTGGCAGTTTTGGGTTCGATTCTCGATTATGTTTTAGTGTATTAAACTTTCATTGTATACAATGCACCCTGGCCGGTTTATTTATAGTAGTATGTTCTCTTCCAACTAACCAGAAATTAGTGTATTACACTTTTAGTGTATTACACTTTCATTGTATACAATGCACCCTGGCCGGTTTATTTATACTAGTATGTTCTCTTCCAACTAACCAGAAATATGTGACAGTGGCTTTTAGTGAAACCCAGAATTAAACCCTTTTTAAAAAATGTGTACCACTAGGAATCGACTTCGCTATCTCCTAATATGGAGACAGGTCACTGAGGTCATTGGCACCCAAAAACAATGAGAAATATTGACAAAAGGTTCTAACGTAGTCTGCGAGAGTACGTATGGTAACAGTAATTACGAACGCTAAACGTGTGCGAGTGTCTTTGCCTTCACATGCGGTAATATTGCCTGCATGTGCCATGACTAACTGCGAGTTCTGTGCCAATTTAGTGGTTGTAAACTCGAAACGGATTAATGGGATCGAAAACAACGTCGTAATCATAATATTTCAAATTATTTTAAAAACTCGTAAGTCTCGCAAGAATTATGAGGTATTGAAATGATTTGCAACACTATTGATTTAATGAAAGTGATGTAGAAAAATAAGACGATTTCGAATGATCAGGGACTCCACTCTGGCAGCTCCGCGGCCCAATCACATATTAGCACTGCGCGTCTCTTAATAAAATATCAAATAATGCAACATAGTTACAAAAAAAAACGGTAAAAAATGGAAATTTGAAAAATCTATTCTTAGTTATTTTATTAACTATATATTATATAACGTTTAGAAACACATATATACTACATAACAATAAAAAAGAAAAATTATCTTAATTTAGTGTTTATCTGACTGATATTACTCGTATAAGATTAGGTAAGCAGTTTAAGTATTTCATATTAAAATACATATTTGAGTATTGTAATGTTAATGCATAAACGTTAAAAATATTTATTTTTTCCTGTAGTAATATAAAAATATTTTCGAATACTTACACCTGTCAAGGATTATCAATGTTGCGTAATGTTGGCTGTCAAGGCAGATACTTCCCAGTAGAAATATTTGAAAATATAATTTATGGAACAGTAAATGTTAAGTTTTTTTTCATTAAATGTGTTGTTGACATTGGATGAACGTCAATTAACAGATAAATTACAATATTTTGCTACATTTGATATAATAATCTATATAAAACATACGATTCCATTAGATTGAATAAAAACGTTACTTGAGTGTTTTTGTTGTTGGCAATACATAGTGTACACCACTATTTATTTCGTTTAGAGTAACATTTCGAATGATGTCTGAAAGTATCTTTCAATAAGTATAAATTGAATTCACTTTTCAATGCTTAAATTGTGAGTTAAAATTTTAAAAAGTATTTTTTTCTTCTCGTATGGAATCTTCTCAATACAAATAGACAGGTCTCTTAGCTAGACCTTCGCTTCATGAGGCGCTCTGTTGACTTCCCATATCCACCTGGGAACGAGTGTAGCTGGCACTCGTCAACGATGTAATTCATGGTCTGCAGAACACTGCACTCATAAAGGGGAGACTTCACAAGCACCCCTCTATCTTGAGGTAAGTGCAGCGACCATGGCCAATATGGAGGCGGCAAAATGTCAACTAATTGACAACCTTTGTATGTTTCAAGCTGACTTTTTTAGAAAAATATTAAAACATCAATTTATTTTGTAATTTTTAATGGTGACCTTCTTGGTATGACGACTGTCTTCCGACCCGAGGGGTTTGGGTTAGAATGTTTATGTCTCTAATGGTTTTGGAGATGGAGGGTGATACGCAAAATGCTTATTACATCTTCTAGTTGGATTCTATCAAAGGCCTTGGTCAGATCGATAAAAGTAAGGTACATCGAATCGTCAAATGTTAATCTGGGAAAAAAATCGCAGTTCTTTTGGGTGGATAATACCAAATTATTAATTAAAAAAAAACGTAATCTTAAATTAGTTCTTTCGGTACCGCTTCTGGTTTTCGCCAACCTGTTGTTTCTTAATCTACGACGTGATGTTTTCTTAATTAGGGTGTATCAGAAGGTATTTCTAAATGGCGCGCTATTAATGTATGCTGGCGTTTCTTGCCCTCCTCCGTCTCGCCTTAGGTCCCGATGACCTTTCTGGATCGAGGAACGATTGCCTGAGAGGAATGTGAGCTCACTAGATTCAAGATGATAAAAGTATCATCGGCCTTCGGTCGGAAATCTTAACCTTATTAATGATACTAACGTGCTTCCCCAAGGGTTTGACCTGAGAAGAAGATTGTGGTGTGCCTTGAATCTTCTTAAATGTGACTATGGTTGCAGTGCACACGTGGAATGGTCTAGACCAAAGATTCCCAAAGTAAACTATATGGACCCCCAAGGGTCGGTTTCGACTTGCAGGGGGTCTATGTCAGCGAAAAAAGAAATTGGAGGTGCACGAGATGTAAATGGGGGTCCACGTGAGTGGATCCCATTTAAGCAGATCATCATCAATATTTAGGCATTCCTTAAATGTCTTATTACACCTAACACAGATTGTGTGTACATAATACTTATATTAGACATAGAAAATACTTATACAAAGAAATCGAATGCAAATCACTGAACGTGGAGATTTAAGACTATACCTCACTATCTTGAAGCCAAATATTGAATCATTGCTATCAGAGCATCAGGTTCATCTGTCTCCTTAACAGTATTATTTGTGTATTAATTTTATGTAAGATTTTTACATGGTTTTGATTTGTTTCGTTCCAAAGCCAAATATTTATTTGCATTTCGTGTCTTTTCAATAAAGGTATGAATGAAAATTGTACATGTTTTTCTTTTTTTACAATTGTCCACTCTACAAAAAACCTTGTCAAGGTGAACAGTACTGTGTCAGCTGTCAAAAACACATTTGAAGTTAATAAGTTTAGAAAAATTCAATATTAGGCAGGCAGGAGGTCTACGGAAAACAAAAAAATTGACAAGTGGCCTACGGGGTGAAAAACTTTGGGAAATTATAGTGGTCTACGGGGTGAAAAACTTTGGGAAACTATAGTCTAGACTATCGGTCACATTATGAATGAGAATTGTTCAATATATTCATTTCCAGGAGGATAGGATGAGATTTTCCTGAGGCTGTATCATGGATGGCAACTTTTATATCCGACTGTTTGATAGAAACCATGCGAAAGAAGAAGTCTATGAAAAATAATGAATTATTCTTTTGGTTTTAACGGTTCGTGGACTGATAACGTAAACGGTAAAGAAGGCTCGCAGATATATTCGTATAAAAGAAGCAATTAATTTTGCTGACTGTAATAGTTGCATTGTCTGCAATATAATTCATCAGTATGTGTGATGAAATAGTTTCCCAGAGATAACCGAAAAACCTTGTAAAAGTGGCTCCTGAATCATTTATGAAAGGAAATCTTTTTCCGTTGAACTGCGATGCAAGTTACCGGTCTTTTAACTAAGTGATATACTCAGGAGCGGATTCAGTAAAGTTTTCAGTTCAATTTAGGTAAAAAATAAATTAACTTATGCCAGAATTTAAAAGATTCAACTATCAAGGAACAATTTACTTAAATTACACTTTGAGTATTTGAAATCTTATTTATTTTAGAAAGCCAATCAGTGCATGCATCTCTCCATCTTCTATCATAATAATTATATTAATATATTAACAATTTACTTAAATTGCACTTCGAGTATTTGAAATCTTATTTATTTTAGCAAGTCTCTCCATCTTTTATCATAATATTTATATTAATATATTCAATTCCAATCCGACACCGATAAATATAAGCAGTTAACTTGTTAATGTACGTAATTGCACCTTATCTTGATGAATAAATTTAACATTCCGTATTAAGCCAAATTATTTTTGATTAAACTTTGTGTAAGTCTCGTATCGCATTAACTTCAAGGTTCGACATGTCGTCCGTATTTGCGAGAAATGTTACTTAGTAACAATTTGCGAGGTCTCGTCCTCGACGGTGCCATTCTGATATTCGTTATCAAGTTATTGGCCTGAGTTTCTCAAAAATATTTGAATGAACTGCAATTAATTTCGAGAGCGAAGTGATGGGTGCAACGTCAAGGATCTAACGGTTCACATTGAACAGTGGGAACTATCTTAAATACGTTGTGACTTGTATGAGATTCTAGTCTAAATACGTTGCGACTTATATGAGACTCTAGTCTAAATACGTTGCGACTTGTATGAGACTCTAGTCTAAATACGTTGCGATTTGTATGAGACTAGTCTAAATACGTTGCGACTTGTATGAGACTCTAGTCTAAATACGTTGCGACTTGTATGAGACTCTAGTCTAAATATTGTCTTAACTAAACGTCTTCTGGTTAATTAATGTATCTCATCAATGTATACATATGTAATTGAGTGTCACTGTTTGTCAGGTTGATGAGAATGTGCAACGAGGTTTTATAAAATAAAAAATCGGAAAGAAGTATCGATTAATTTTTTCATGCTATTTTTCATGCTCGGTGAGATACAGGCAAAAACCTAGTTTACTGGGGGCACGACAAATGAAAGGCAACAAACCCAGATCCATTAAAATTGTGTGTCCAAATTAAATTACCTGTCTTTTTTTCGCAAATTATGTATATTTCTTGTCATGTGTAAAATAAATAAATTAAAAATGCTTCTATGCAGTTAAACCTTAAAACATCTACCAATTTTCAATAATCTTATTTGATGAAAATTTTAATAATGTAAGAAATATCTATCAATTTTGAAAAATTTTATTCAATTAAATTGTTTAATACTCGTAATGTAAGAAACATCTATCAATTTTGAATAATGTTATTCAATTAAATTGTTTAATACTCGTAATCTAATAAGCATCTATCAATTTTTAATAACGTTGTTTGGTTAAATTTTCAATAATTTTAGAAACATCTATCAAATTTGAAAAGTGTTATTTAATTATTTTTTAATAATGTAAAAAACACCTTTTAATTTTTTTAATGTTCCCCGGTCAAATTTGTATGTTTGATGGTTATAAAGCGATCTATTGAATTATGAGTAGTGCTAGGATATGCAAAGTAGATCTAAGAAGACTCGCGCCAGTATGGAAAGCAATTACCAGCACCACGACTTCCTAATGCCATAACTAAGAGCTACGTGTTTCCTGTTCTATGCTTTTAATTGCAATGTCTTATGGTTATTTAGTTGTGATGCTCCACCATTATTGGGCATTAGGAGGTAACCACTTTGCCGAAAAAATGTCATCATATTCTTTAAAAATATCTTCTTCAAAATTTCGCTAGGATTTTATAAACCAGATTCATATGTCTAGGATATAATAATTCAACAATAAATTCAGAAAGAAAAATTAGTCCAAGACATGTCGAGATTTAAAGCAGGGACAGAGCGATGACTTGTGGTTCTAACGAAGGCTGGACCAATGTTGATTCCCGATTACGATTCTAAATAATTTCCAATCGCCTATTGGTACCATGAGATGTGATGATTTATAATTCTTATAATATGATGGATGGGTCATAAATATATTTTTAACTTTAAATCATGGTTTAATTCTCCTAAAGACAAGGACATTGATTTACAAAATTTATTTATTTCTCTATGTACATGTTTCCAATGATACGTTTAGCGAATTTATTAGTATGCAGCAGTTTCTTCCAAATAAAGCGTTTTAGTTCTGAGCCTTGCAAGATTCTTCGTATTAGTTATATGAGGTATTTTGGGGTGGTATACCGCGTTGTTAGGCTTATAGCGAAGTTGGTTACAAATAAGTCCTGATGATGTAAGTTGAAATGTTTTCGAAATGTCGGCAATATACATAAGACGAACAACGCGCTACAATACTTCGAAAGACCTTATCCAACAGCTTTAGTTCTGTTTATTATTTTGAATTCATTCCAAATAACAAATCTCAAAACAAAAGATAAAATAACAAATCTCAAAACAAAAGACACAATAAAAAATCTCAAAACAAAGGGATATGTATCAAGAAAACGCAAAGGGAAATCAGGATAAATGGTATAGAATTGTTTTTCATTTCTCCTTTGAAGGTTGTTAAGATAGCACCACACCTGAAAGATGGAGTGTCACATAAAAAAATTTTTTTTTAAGAATTGAAGTATTTTTTAATGATCGTGTCAAATATTTTTTTATAATCTTATTTCATAAAATTACGTTAGGTTGCGATAGGAGATAAAGTTAATGGGACACTGAAACAGTTATACTCGTCCCGGACAGGAACAAAACTTGCTAAAATGATAGTCCGCAACGGTATTTTGGTGCCACTTTTGATGTATGGGAGTGAAACGTGGACGTGGAAAAGACTGACAGCAGCCGAAAAAAATCTCTAGAAATGCATGCACGGAGATTAATATATGGGGTAACAATGTATGATAGAATACGGAATGAAGTGTTAAGAAACGAATGTGAACTTAATGTTGACGTGTTGAGTAAAATTAAGAAAAACACTCTTGAGATTGTTTGAGAACGTGGAACGAATAAACTAAGAAATATTAATAAAACAAATATACAGTGCATATATGAATAAGTAGGCATGTAAGAAAAAGACCAAGGAACATCTGGTTGGATAAAATGAATGATATTTGATAGAAGGAAATGTAGAAAGCTAAAGAAATCGTGGGAGTTGAATGAGAAAGTGTATCGAGATAAGATAGTCTGGCGTCCTCTCATCTCTACCTATTCCAACAAGGAAATGTCTTGATGGCGTATATGTATGTATTTCATAAAACCATTTACACCAATGTATTCCTTTGCCACGAATGTTGATGAGTTTCTCCATGTACCGAAATTGAAGATTATTATCTAATATAGATTATATGTAATTCTTTCATCATGGTCTATGTATGAGACATTCATTTCCGTGCTAAATCTGTCAGAACTTCTTTGTCATAATGGCCTTTAATATTTACTGCATCCGTTATTTATTCTTATTTAAAAAAAATCAATTAATACGAAACATTTTTTAATCAGTTCTTAAGATATGGTACGAATAAATAATACTCGTCACGAAAAAACCTGTAGTTTATCTAACATTCAAAGATTGACCTGATGAAATCCATAATATGGAGGTAATGTCAATTTAATGACACAATTTAAAAACTTTGTTTTTTACTCGCAAGTTGTAAATTATCGTATTACAACGTTAAAACGAACACTTTTTTCATCAGTTTATATTATGTAGCCTCTTTCTAACTTCAAGAATGATTCTTTGTTGACCATACCAGTATTCTATAATTTAGTTTTCTAAATATTTACGTATTTCGTCTCCTTTGTCAGTGATTACCTTTTCCATTGTTGTGTCATCTTTGTGTGGTTAGAGTGTCTATCTTCGAGTATGTATGGTATACGTTGAGGAAACATTTAAGTAGTTATCTTTTGTTTATGTTGTTTATGGGTGCCCCCTCTATCCCATATAACTTTCCGAAGTCAGCCAGCTATGTTATTGGCGAAAATATCCAATGGGATGAATTAACAAGTTACCGGCCCTGGTAGGCATCGTCAGGTTTCGGCGTCTTCCTGATCGCCCCGTCCCGTCTCACTACCCCCTGACGACAGCACCCCGACCCCCCAAGGTCAGCAACACCCCGTCAGCTGCGCAAGAAGACGAAGAAGAAGGCGAAATGATTGTTTATTGTTGTTTCATATTTTCTTTCAAACATTTTTTTTAATGCCATGCACGCTGCGTAGAAAAAAAAATATTAACCCAAATTTATAACTGGTGAGCCGAATCATATGTTTGAAGTACTTGAATTTAATTAAAGTTTCATTGTAAACAGTGTTACCTGGTGAGTGTATTGTCATGTTGCAATCTCTTAGAACCAACCATAAAGATATTTCAATATGCCTGAAGGGAAAACCAGGCCTATTCAAATATCTTTATAATATCTTTGAAAAAAAATGGGTAATAACAGGAATCGAGCCTGTAACTTCCGTATAGGAAGACAGGTGTTTTATCAATCAGACCACGGAGGTTTTCTGGATCAATTTCATCGGTCGACAGTATGCAAATGTATGGTTTTATTTAAAGGTCGGTATCGACCGTGTATAAATTTAATAAATATCAGTGTGTGTTCTAAAAAATATTCAATTTTGAAAATTGCGTAAGATTTTTCAGCCGTGTCTAAGCAGCCTTAAGCCATGATGTTACATTCGTTCTCATTTTCATAAGAACTTTTTGGACCGTATCTAAGCAGTTTTAAGTCATGATGTTAAATCTTTTTCAAAACATTCGTTCTTATTATAATAACAACTTTTTGCGTCGTGTACGAGTATAAGCAGCATTACGCCATGTGCTACATCTTTTTCAAAGCATTCGTTCTTATTATAATAACAACTGTTTACGTCGTGTACGAGTATAAGCAGCATTACGCCATGTGCTACATCTTTTTCAAAACATTCGTTCTTATTATAATAACTGTTTACGTCGTGTACGAGTATAAGCAGCATTACGCCATGTGCTACATCTTTTTCAAAACATTCGTTCTTATTATAATAACAACTGTTTACGTCGTGTACGAGTATAAGCAGCATTACGCCATGTGCTACATCTTTTTCAAAACATTCGTTCTTATTATAATAACTGTTTACGTCGTGTACGAGTATAAGCAGCATTACGCCATGTGCTACATCTTTTTCAAAACATTCGTTCTTATTATAATAACAACTGTTTACGTCGTGTACGAGTATAAGCAGCATTACGCCATGTGCTACATCTTTTTCAAAACATTCGTTCTTATTATAATTACAACTGTTTACGTCGTGTACGAGTATAAGCAGCATTACGCCATGTGCTACATCTTTTTCAAAACATTCGTTATCATTATAATAATAACTTATTGGACAGCGTATAATCAGCCTTAAGATATGGTGTTAAACCGTTTTATACACATACGACATGGTGTAATATCGTTTAAGACATGGTGTAATATAGTTTAAGACATGGTGTTATATCGTTTTAAGACATTATGGTATATCGTTTTAAGACACAGCCTTAAGACATGGTGCTATATCGTTTTCTACACATACGTTCTCATTTTCATAATAATGTACGGTGACTTTTGCAAATTATTACCAATAGGCACGCGTGTACTTCATGTTCCTATTATATTAAAAATCAGAAAAGTTTAAGATATAAAACTATTCTTATACGTTGCATCTATAATTTTAGCATTTAGTTACAATATTTTACATAATTTTCGCAGTTTCATGCTCCTATACCTAAATTACGTAATGTTGATAATTTGAACTATTATTATTCTAGACTAATCTTACTCCAATATCATGACTTGGTGTTGCAACAATGGTGAAAGATTCACGAATCCACTAAATCAATTTTCCTAAGGTACTGACTTGACATTTACTTTCGACATGCTGAATCCCTTAGGTGTTTCTTCTTGATGTCTATTTAATGCCTACATCTAAGCTATCGTTTCTCAACCTGTGATTCGCAAATATTAAACTAGCTTACTTGTACAAAAGGTTATTAACACATTTTCTGAAAAAAAAAAACGATCACATTTATTGTAATAAATTACCGACCTAATTACAAGTAATTGTTTTACATTATTTACTTATATGGTTACCTTTTGTACGAGTATATCTATTTTATTACATATCTAGTGAAAGTGTATGTTGTATAGTGTTTAGGTCTCCTGTTATTGACATTAATACTGTAGATATCTTTATTTAATAAGGATTATCTTCTTTGTACAAGTACAACATTTATGTGGTCACGTGCACATGCATTAACAAGTGGAAGCCTAGGTGTTACAGACATCAACGCAAGATGGGGGAGAGGCGATTGAGATGGTATGGGCACGTTGGACGCAGAGCACTCGATCACATTGTGAACCAGGCAATCTCCATGGATCTTCCTCGAATAACAACCAGAGGAAGACCAAAGAATTCATGGGTGGTGCAAAAAGATAACCTGATGCAGAGGCACGGCCTGGGGGACGTAGTCCGGGACAGAAGAGCATACAACCTGAGGACGAGGAGAACTGACTCCAACAGTCTTCGCAGACAATGAGTTGGGATGGAGCCAGGGAGAAGTGCACATGCATTAACAAGGTTTTTATTTTATTGCAAAGTTTTTGCCAAGTCATATTTTTTTCATCTTTTATGAGGTTGCAAGGTTTAAAAGGTAGAGAAACAATGTTTTAAGAAATAACAAAAACAAGTGATGGATAGCTTGTTCGGAGTTTCGGTCCGATGGTAGGACACCTTACTCCTTCATCGGATAAGTTCTGACTGTTAAGATATTTATTGGAAATTTTTGGATCTTTTTGGGAATCGGGAAAGGATAGGTTTGTGGTAATTGTTTTGATTTTATGAATGATTATGAGAAATTATAAACGATTAAATACATATATAAATATGATGATATATACATAATATTAAATACAAATATACATAAATTTGTGTCGTCACACACTGTTTTATATTGAATGGGTGAAAAAAAAAAAAAAAAATGAAAAAATGAATTGTGAATAAATTATAAGAATGAATATAGTATATGTAGATAAGTAAATGAGTGGGGAAATGTGTGTGACTTTTATAAATATATTAAGGTGTAGAAAATGTTTATTGAAGGTGAGAAATGCGGTTGCCTATGGGGGTAAACTGTCTGCCGGAGGAATTATCGATGATGGGGTGTTCAGAGTGACAATCGGGGGGTCATTTGGGGGGATGATTAGAGTTAAAGAGGGGGGGGTCGGAGGGATGATTCGCAATATTGATTTCGGACGAGTGTGTCTGTAACTGGTGTTCGCGTTGTAGTTATCTAAGGCTTTTATGACTGGGTTGGGATGACGGGATATAGAGCTGTAGAACCTTTCGGCCAGAGCGCGCATATGTTCGGGGATAGTATGTAGTTTGGTATCTGCGTGGAGTCTTGAATTACGGACGATGTAGGGTGCTTTTAAAATTATGCGGAGGGCTTTGTTTTGAATGATCTGAATGTGATGTAGCGTTGTTTTCTTCGCGTGGCCCCAGACCGGAAGGGCGTATGTCAGTTGCGGTCTGACGATCGCTTTATATAGGTGGAGTTTAGTGCGCGTGCTAAGTTTGCTGTATTTACTGATCAAGGGAAATAATGATTTGAGTGTTCCGTGAGCTTTTGATTTGATATTGAGGGCGTGTTTATGCCACGAGAGTCTACTGTCTAATGTGAGGCCTAGGTATTTTACGTGTTTTGACCATGGGACGCTCTGGCCGAAGAGTTTAAGAGTTCTGATGGGTTTGATGTATCTGCGTGAGAAGCGGACTGCTGTGCTTTTGGTGGGATTTATTTTGATCTTCCATTTGGTGCACCAGTGCTCCAGAATGGGAATGAAGTCTTGCAGTCTGTTGTGGGATACGGACTCATATTTCGATGAAGAGAGAAAGGCTGTGTCGTCAGCGTATTGCGCGGTGATACAATGTGTACGTGAAAATTGGGGCATATCGCTCGTGTATATGTTATACAGGATAGGGGACAACAGTGCACCTTGGGGCACACCTGCCAGAATGGGGCGAGGGGATGAATTTATACCGTCTATTTTGACGGAGAAGGAGCGATTTTCAAGGAATGATGCGATGATTTGCACTAGTCTGAGGGGAATACCTGACTTGTGCAGTTTGAATATGAGTCCGTTGAGCCAGACTGTGTCGAAGGCTTTCGCCACGTCTAGTGAAAGGAGGGTCGTGAGGCCTTTGGAGCTGAAGTATTTGATGATGTGTTCTACAACGCGAAGAAGCTGATGGTTGGTAGAGTGTAATGGCCTAAATCCGTGTTGCGAATCTGGGATGATGTTACGTGAGTAAGTTTCTAACGAGAGACGTTCTAGGATTAATTTTTCGAGCACTTTACCTAGAGTCGGGAGCAGACTGATCGGTCTGTAATTTTCAGGGATAACGTGGCTTTTACCCGGTTTAGGGAACATGATGACGTCGGCGTTTTTGAATGGGGTTGGAAAGAATTTATGTCGAAGGCAGGCATTGTAAATGGCGGTAAGGGCGTAAATGGCTTTTTTCGGAAGTTTTTTCAAGGTGAGATTATTGATTTTATCGGGGCCGGGGGCTTTTTTGTTGATGAGATTTTTTATGATAGATTGAATTTCTAACGGTGAGAAGAAGTCTGTGGTGGGGGGGGTTTGCTCATTTAATATGTCGGCAACTGCGTTGTCGACCATTATTGAGTGAGAGGGGTTAGAGAGGTCTGCATTTGGCGAGAAGATATTAGCTAGAGAGTCAGCAAAGGTCTCTGCGCGGTCGCGAGCAGAGAAAACGGGGCCATTTGGTCCTTGAAGAGAGCTGGGTCGGGAGGGCGTATTTCTAAGGCTACGCGTTAGTTTCCATTTGAGTCCATCATTGTATTCGAGAGACTCGACGAAGTCTGACCATTTGTCATTGCGGAGTTGCTGTAGGAGGTGTTTGATTTTTTTGACTAATCTGTTGTAGTCGGTTTTGTAAGAGGGGACAGCTGTGTTTTGCCACAACTTTCTGGTTTTGTTTTTTTCCATAATCAGTATTTTGATATGTGGAGGAAGGGGAAGTTCGGGTTTATCGGCTGGTCTCTCTTTTGAAGAGGATGTGAGAGCGGATTTGATGGTGGTTGTGAAGTCATTTATAGCGGCGTCTATGGAGTTCGTGTCGGGGAAGGTTGTCGGTATTTTGATGCTGCTGTCGACGTTAATAGCGAAATCGCTCCACGAGGTGATGTGTCGCGGAGGGGCTGAGGGCGAGAAGGGTGGTAAGCCATCCGTCAATTGAAGTAATACCGGGTAGTGATCGGATTGAAGCTGGTGAACAGTCGTGAGATCTGTTTGATAGAGAATGTCGTTATGGACAATGATGTCGATGACATCAGGGCGATGATTGTCTATTAGTGGATAGAGGGTGGGAGACGTGGGTCCTTCCACGAAGTGTCTTTTCCGGGAGGAGATTTCGTCAAGTTTATTACCGTGAGTGTTGGAAGTGCGGCTGTGCCAGAAGGGGTGTTTAGCATTTAGATCTCCCGCCATGATGGTGGGGATATTATCTGCGAGGAATGAGTCCAATTCAGACTCGACAAGTGGGGAGGTAGGTGGAAGATAAGTCGCGCAAAGTTTAAGAGGGCCGTGATTGGCGGTGTTCACCACTACGCATGTGGATTCTATGTTGACGGTGGGAGGGGAGGGGATGTGGCAGTGGTCTATTGTGCTTTTGATGAGAGTTGCGGTGCCGCCTTTTCTGCCGATGAGGCGGTCGTCTCTGTAGCAGTAGTAGTTACGGATGCTGTAACGGTAGCTCGGTTTGAGATGCGTTTCCGTTATCAGCAACACGTCCAGGTTGTGCTCGAGAAGGAAATCCTCGACCTCTTGTTTATGTGTTCTGAGGGAACCGTTTGCATTCCAGAACGCGGCGGATATATGGGATGGTTTATAGGTGCGAGCCATGTTCTTGGATGTAGTTGAGGAGGTTCATGGCTTCGGTGATGGCTGATTTTAAGTTATTCAAAATGAGATCGCGATTTGGGGGGGGAGCGGCGGGCAATATGTAACTTTGGGGTGTAGATGATGATAATAGGGGGCGATGAAATGCGACGTTCGCGTATGACGCGTTGGAAGTGACTGGTTTCGATGCACTCTGGGGGGCGTTGGGGAATCGCCGTGTGGCGTTGTTTGCCGAGGGGGCGTTCGATAAGGGGGCGTTGGTGGAGGGTCGTTGGTAGATGCCATCCATGAGGGGGCGTAAAGGCTGCGGGGTCTGGAAGTGGTGGTGGGGAGCGATTGAAGGGAGGTTGCTCTTGGGGAAGCGTGGGCAGCCTCTGAAGTTGGCCGTGTGTGGGCCTCCGCAGTTACAGCAGGTGGCGGGAGTGTCCGCGGGCTTCCTGCATTCAGAGGTGTGATGCGTTCTACCGCATTTCACACAATTGGCTGGAGCGTGGCAGTTGCCGGCGGAATGGGCGAACTGTTGGCAGCGATGACACTGGCCCATACCTTTGCGCTTGTTCAGCTCCTCCACTGTGACTCGAATATCGAGTACACCGTGGAGTTCGGTGAAGATGCGTTTTGCGGAAGAGTTCCTTGTCAGTTTGACGATGACCATAGGGAGTTCCACTCTATTCCTGTTCTTCATGCGATACACATTCTGAACCGGATAATCAAGGGATTTGAGCTCGATCATAATGTCCTCGACGCTGATAGGGGTCGGTAGGCCACGAATGACGGCTAACAGGGGCTTCTCGTTTTCCAGATGGAAGGAGTGGTATGGGATGGCGAGAGAGTCGGTGATGTGGACGAGGGAGCGGTAAGCCTCAACGGTTTCTGTGGAGATTTTTAAATCACCATTGGGCTGAACCTTCGAGGAGAAGTTGATGTTTTGAGACCTGAGTTTGGCTCTCAGGTCTCCGTACTTGTCGGAATTGTGAAGAACGATGGGGGGGATGCGGTCTTTTTTGACTGGAAGTAGAGGTCGTACGTCTATATTTGAAGGTGGGGCGGGGGCTGCGGGAAGAGGAGGGCTGAGTGGGCCTCTCATCCTTTTGCTGGTTTGGGTCACAGTGGCATCAGCTGGTTTCGGGTTTGATTGGGGGCGAACGAGGGGGGGGCTTTCTTGGGGTTGGAGAGCCCTTTTGCGATTTTTGGCAAAGGATTGCCAGTCCATTTCTGGAGTATCCGGGATGATAATTATTGGTGGGGAGAGTGGGGGGTCAGAAGTGGGGGTGGGGTGCGGCGGTGTTGTGATTGGAACCGCTGGCAAGACAGTGGGTGAATCAGATGGACGGTTTTTGGCCTCAATCGAGACGTCACCTTTATGGAAGAGCTCACGAAGAAGTTTTACCATCTTCATTGTTTCTTTTTTGGATGTGGTCTCCATCTTGAAGAGCTCGAAGGCTTCCTCGAAAGTGGAGATGGTCAGATCAGGGGATGTTGAGCGGTCCGGAGACATAGCGAGGGCTGGTATAGGCGGGGTCTCGGGGACGGGTGCGGGCGTTTCAGTTGTTTTGGGTGTAGTTTTTTTTTTGGGTGTAGTTTTTTTAATTATGATGCGTTTATTTTTGATGCAGAAGTCCGATTTGACGGGCTTCATGGCTGCTTAATAGGAGGAACTGAGCAAATAGAATGAATGTTGTGGACAATAAAAGTGGACAAAAATAAAAAAATAAAAAATATATATATATAATTGTGTATTGAGTAAAAAAACAAACAATGATAACTAAAGAAATAAAGATTTGATGAGTGGTGCGAATGTATGAAATATGAGATGAATATAGGATGGGAAGAGCTGACGACCTTTCAGATCATCAACTCTGCCAGCGGAGTGTAAAAGGGTAAGAAGGATAATAACAGTCAGTGGCTTACTCGATGAAGAAGAAGAAAAACTGGCATCGACCGGTGCTCGGAACAAATTACGTCACCAAGAATTTGTGGAGGCCGGCTCTTTATCACGAATTATATAAAAAACCGATTTGATCTAGACAGCTGTCTGGAACGAGTGGAATGTCAATTGTTTATTTATTTGTGCACTTGCGCGGTCGAGAAACAAACAAAGCACTGTTTGAGCGACAAACGATCGACGGTGAAACGCGACACTATATGACGAATCGTGTATTGTAATTGTTAGTTATCAAGCTGTGAGATCGCGCTGTTCAAGCGGGAAGCGACTGCTCTGTAGCAGATCCGTGACTCGACTTGAAGAAATAACAATGAAATATAACCTTAGTTAAGTCATTATATAAAGGTTCTTTGTACTAAGTAATTGTAGCATTAAACGTAATTTATACATTCATTTCATGACCCAGATAAAATAACGCATCTCACAGTATTTTAAGTCAAATTAAGCTGGAGTTTAGATCATAAATTATAAAGTTGAGCTATAGATCAACGTTCTTTTGAACTCATCTGGTTTTTTATTATTGTAGTTATTTACATACAGTATTTCTAACTCAAATTTGATTAAAATAATAAGTAGGTTTTGAAATAGGTGATTTAAATCATTTTAAGGCGCATTATATGTTTGAGATCAATCATACTATATAATTCTATCACTGATATCAATAAGTCATCCAGAGTTTTGATCTCCCGGACGATTTTTCTCCAAGACGATCGGTTACTCGCTATCTCATCCCTGTTTTTTTTTTTTAAACCTTGCGAGTTTATTGCCATGTGGCAATCTCTTCCAACCAACCAGAAATGTGTTTTTATAGGCCCTAAGTGTTAACCAGATTGGAATCCTATTTAAAAAAAATCTGGGTTCCAGCGGGGATTGAGCCCGCAACCTCCGGATCGGCAGACAAGTGTCTTACCACCAGGCCACGGAGGTCCTCTACTCAAAATTTATGATTATACATTAACACCACACACATACGCAACGCCACCTAAAGCCGAATTTATTCCTCATATAATTTATTACTATCACATATGGGAGGATCTATAAAGGTTTGTTTGTAGTTCGTAAGTTTTCTGACAAAATCTGTTTTTTTTTAAACATATGCAGATGCCTAAATTAATATTCGCAGGTACCACCCACCTTCCTATCCCAACACTCAACTAATCTATTTTTAATTTGCCAATATCAGTGGGTCCGATTCCGGAGTGAGAGCGCTCTTGAGGAGTGTCTTCTCTTTTTAATTTACCAATATCAGTGGGTCCGATTCCCGAGTGAGAGCGCTCTTGAGGAGTGTCTTCTCTTTTTAATTTACCAATATCAGTGGGTCCGATTCCGGAGTGAGAGCGCTCTTGAGGAGTGTCTTCTGTTTTTAATTTACCAATACCAGTGGGTCCGATTCCGGAGTGAGAGCGCTCTTGAGGAGTGTCTTATCTTTTTAATTTACCAATATCAGTGGGTCCGAGTCCGGAGTGAGAGCGCTCTTGAGGAGTGTCTTCTCTTTTACTATTATTATTACACCTGATCTCATAAAATCTTGCTGCACGTTATCTAAGATCTTCTTTCACGATCTTTCAAAAGGATTTCTTCCATATTATTGGACTTGCAAAATGATATTTGTTCGTCATATCATCTAGATATATTTAGAACAGGGCTTATCTATGAGAAAGAGTTTTAAATTTGTGTCTCAAAGAGAAAATCTGAAGCTCTCTCTTCTCTGCCTATCCCGACAGGATAGCGACATGATAGTGTGTATGAATGTAAGATGATCGAGGGATATATTCTCAATTTGGCATTCCAGGTTGTATATTTTCAAATTTGGCTCAGGTAAGTTCTGCAATTGTTCTGGCCCCAATTCGAATCCTCGTTTCATTGTCCAAGTCTACCTTATTTTTGTTGGTGAAAATACTGCTCTTTGGGCCTTTTGAAGATAATAACTGAGATTAATATCGTTGTATAAATCTTTTGAAGATAATAACTAAGATAAATATCGTTGTAAAGCACAAGATCTCATTACCAATATGAACTATAATATTTTTTAAATTGTGTTGTCTTATACCACTTCATTTGTTTGTTAAATTAAATATTCGGATGAAAGTATTAATGAATGCGATTTAATAGAAATTCGCTTGTCTATAAATGTTTATAGACACATAATTATTTATTTTTATGTTGGTAATCCATAGAGCGAAAGTGGCAAATAGTTTTGTTGTTTAGGAAGTTAAAAGCAATAAACGTTACAGAAAAAAATATATATGCACTCGTTTATTTATATTTCACAATTTTATGCAATTAGCACTCTAAATGCTTTTATTTCGAGTTAACATACAGTTATAGATATGTTAGATACACATAACATATATAGCAGGATGTACTCGTGATGATGTTATGGACTTAAAAGTTAAAAAATGAATATTCATTTTATCAAAAGTCAAGATCTTTGGAATATAGAATTCTGTTTTATTCGATTTTGAATAATTATCAACGCATGTAGATCGAACAGCGTGTAGCGATAGGAAATAATGCCAACGCAGCAGATTAAAGAGTCTTAGAGTTTTGATGTCCTTGCATCGGAACTCAGGGTTTGATATTTAAAGAGTGTGTCTTTGCTGAAACGCAACAGTTTATACACAATAAATCAATACACGCACATATGTCTTCCATTGATAAGATGGCTAACAATCGTTAAATATAAGATTGTAATTTTTATACCAATATAAAATGTAAGGTTATATTTTTTATTCGAATATAAAATGTGAGGCTGTAAGTGTTATACCAAATAAAATGTAGGATAGTTAGCTTTATATCAATATAAAATGGGAGATTGTAAGTTTTATACCAAATAAAATGTAAGGTTGTTAGCTTTATACCAATATAAAATGTGAGGTTGTAAGTTTTATACCAAATAAAATGTAAGGTTGTTAGCTTTATACCAATATAAAATGTGAGGTTGTAAGTTTTATACCAAATAAAGTGTAAGGCTTTATAACAATATAAAATGGGAGATTGTAAGTTTTATACCAAATAAAATGTAAGATTGTTAGATTTATACCAATATAAAATGTGAGGTTATAAGTTTTATACTCATAAAATGTAAGGCTTTATAACTATATAAAATGTGAGGCTGTAAGTTTTATACCAAATAAAATGTAAGATTGTTAGCTTTATACCAATATAAAATGTGAGGTTATAAGTTTTATACCAAATAAAGTGTAAGGCTTTATAACAATATAAAATGGGAGATTGTAAGTTTTATACCAAATAAAATGTAAGGTTGTTAGCTTTATATCAATATAAAATGGAAGATTGTAAGTTTTATACCAAATAAAATGTAAGGAGCTTTATACCAATATAAAATGTGAGGCTGTAAGTTTTATACCAAATAAAATGTAAGATTGTTAGATTTATACCAATATAAAATGTGAGGTTATAAGTTTTATACTCATAAAATGTAAGGCTTTATAACTATATAAAATGTGAGGCTGTAAGTTTTATACCAAATAAAATGTAAGATTGTTAGCTTTATACCAATATAAAATGTGAGGTTATAAGTTTTATACCAAATAAAGTGTAAGGCTTTATAACAATATAAAATGGGAGATTGTAAGTTTTATACCAAATAAAATGTAAGGTTGTTAGCTTTATATCAATATAAAATGGAAGATTGTAAGTTTTATACCAAATAAAATGTAAGGAGCTTTATACCAATATAAAATGTGAGGCTGTAAGTTTTATACCAAATAAAATGTAAGATTGTTAGATTTATACCAATATAAAATGTGAGGTTATAAGTTTTATACTCATAAAATGTAAGGCTTTATAACTATATAAAATGTGAGGCTGTAAGTTTTATACCAAATAAAATGTAAGATTGTTAGCTTTATACCAATATAAAATGTGAGGTTATAAGTTTTATACCAAATAAAGTGTAAGGCTTTATAACAATATAAAATGGGAGATTGTAAGTTTTATACCAAATAAAATGTAAGGTTGTTAGCTTTATATCAATATAAAATGGAAGATTGTAAGTTTTATACCAAATAAAATGTAAGGAGCTTTATACCAATATAAAATGTGAGGCTGTAAGTTTTATACCAAATAAAATGTAAGATTGTTAGATTTATACCAATATAAAATGTGAGGTTATAAGTTTTATACTCATAAAATGTAAGGCTTTATAACTATATAAAATGTGAGGCTGTAAGTTTTATACCAAATAAAATGTAAGATTGTTAGCTTTATACCAATATAAAATGTGAGGTTATAAGTTTTATACCAAATAAAGTGTAAGGCTTTATAACAATATAAAATGGGAGATTGTAAGTTTTATACCAAATAAAATGTAAGGTTGTTAGCTTTATATCAATATAAAATGGAAGATTGTAAGTTTTATACCAAATAAAATGTAAGGAGCTTTATACCAATATAAAATGTGAGGCTGTAAGTTTTATACCAAATAAAATGTAAGATTGTTAGATTTATACCAATATAAAATGTGAGGTTATAAGTTTTATACTCATAAAATGTAAGGCTTTATAACTATATAAAATGTGAGGCTGTAAGTTTTATACCAAATAAAATGTAAGATTGTTAGCTTTATACAATATAAAATGTGAGGTTATAAGTTTTATACAAATAAAGTGTAAGGCTTTATAACAATATAAAATGGGAGATTGTAAGTTTTATACCAAATAAAATGTAAGGTTGTTAGCTTTATATCAATATAAAATGGAAGATTGTAAGTTTTATACCAAATAAAATGTAAGGAGCTTTATACCAATATAAAATGTGAGGCTGTAAGTTATATACCAAATAAAATGTAAGGCTTTATAACAATATAAAATGTGAGGCTGTAAGTTTTATACCAAAAAAAAAAGTAAGATTGTTAGATGTATACCAATATAAAATGTAAGGTTGTTATCTTTATACAAAAATAAAATTATGAGTTGTATATTAGATTATTTCGTAGCTCAGTTGGTAAGACACCTATCTTCCAGCTCGGAGGTTACGGGTTCGATTCTTGTTGGAATTCAGATTAAAAAAAAAAGGATTCTAGTTTGGTTATCACTTGAGGATTCTTAAGCATCTTTTTGTTTGGTTAAATGAGATAACCACAAGGTAATATGCCCACCAGGTTGTATTGTATACAACGAAAGTGTGATAAAAATAAGTTTTCTTTCGTTTGAAAGTGCTCGTGTTTCATAAACGCAATATACTTCTAAAGTTTATGAAGTAGTATTACGAAGATGCAATTGACTGGAAACATTTCCTGAATGAAAGTAAATACGGTGCATTACCATTCATCACCAGATGATATTTGAAGCGTTTCGGAAAAGCTGTTTGGAGAGAAATTGCCGAGAAGAGAGCTGAATTTCATTTCACAAACATGATCTGCTGACCAAGAACGAGGAAATCAACTGTAACGAATCAATTTGTTTTCTATTATCTGGAAAATTTTCTTTGAAATTGCTCATTGTAAGATTATTTCTCGACCTACCGTCGCTACATGATGGTATTTCTATTGAAAAATCTTTATTATAAAATACTGGCGGAGTTATTTATAGCAAAAAACTTATTATTTATCATTATAAATCCGGAGATTACACTTGCTATTCTCAGTTTGCTTTTTTTTGTCATTAAGAGTATCACAGTCTGCTAAGGTGATAGTCCGTCCACAACAGTATTTCGATTCCAACTTTGTTTGATGTTTGGGATTGAAACGTGGACGTGGAAAAGGACTGAATAAAGATGTGATAATTTATTTTTATCAAACACTCTTTATTCCACTTTTTTGTGACGGTATAACCCTATCGGTTTCAAGGCTTTCACCTCATCTTCAGGGGAGCGCAAACAAGACTTGTTTGCGCTCCCCTGAAGATGATGTGAAAGCCTTGAAACCGGTAGGGTTATACCGTCACAAAAAAGTGGAATAAACAGTGTTTGATAAAAATAAATTACAATGTCTTTAAACCTCCACAACGTTAATGCCTTAACTATAAACAACATGAATAAAGATGTTTGTTGATTATTTTAATATTTTTGAATTGACTCATGAATGTACTTTAATCGCAAACTATTATATTTCTTGTAATTTGTTTTATTAAACACTGTTTATTCCACTTTATGTTACGGTACAACCCTACCGGTTTCAAGGTTTTCTGTTATACCGTTACATAAAGTGGAATAAACAGTGTTTTATAAAACAAAATGTCTTTAAACCTTCACAATGTCAATGCCTTAACTATAAATAATTTCTAATTTAATTTCTAATTCACATTTCTAATTTACTGAAGGTATTATTCAACATGCAACTGTAGAAAAATGTTCATTTGATAAAAGTAATGCTTTTATGGGTTTCAATCAATCTATGGTTTTGTATATTTATTCTATAAAATTACAGAACGAACCGAATAGGTGCTGTAAAAGTGCGTGCACTTAATAATTGAGAATACGTGACAATACGGAATGGAGTAATTAGGGAAAAATGTGAAATTAAATCTATTGTGTTGAGTAAGATGAAGAAGAGCACGCAGAGATCGTTAAGGAACGTAGAACGAATGAATGAAGACAGCCTAACAAAACAAATATACATTACAGATGTGTGTCCAAACAGCGGGACTGTATGTACGGGGCAAGACCTGATTGATGCGAATGATAGGGATAGAACACGTGACATCCAGATGCGGAAATAAAATAATGTAGGACACCCCAATTAGAATTGGGTTCTTCTAAGAACAGATAATAGGAATTAAAGAACTAAACGGTTTTTTTCTGTTTCCTCCACAGAAGCTGCGGAGCGGCAGTTGTATGGAGGGGCGTACGCGCTTCAGCGGGGGCTCGCTCGGTCCTTCGCGGTGTTAGTGGAGCCGCGCGCCCGGGCTCGGTGTTGGCCGTGCTGGGGCCCAGCGGGGAGGCAAGACGACCCTGCTGGACGTGCTGGCTGGGCGAAGACGCGCGGATGCTGGTTTCGTTACCATGAACGGGGAGCGCCTCTGCAAGAGATGGCGCCGGCATATCTGCTACGTTCTACAGCAAGATATCTTCTTCCCAAACCTGACGCTCAGGGAGACACTTGATTATACGGCTGCATTGAGGTGAGTATTTTTATTTCATTGTTAAAATCCCAATCGTAGTAAAAAAAAAACCGGCGCATTAGTTGGCTTGGTTATTACGAATGCATCTCGAATGATTTTGCTTCAGTCGTTTGATTGTTGAAACTTGATGAATTCGTAGGCGGTTGACAACTCTCCTCTATTCATTGTTCAGTGAACCTTTTAGAGACCGGCATTATTTGTGAGGTAGCAAATCTGATTGTAGCTGACCGTGTAAGCTGGAAAGATTAGTGTTTTTAATCTAGTAAGGTATTTTCCAGAGAGTAGATTAAATCTTAAGACTCATATCATCATCATGAATATGTTTATGAAAATAAAACCTATAAATAAGGATTATGCAATCATTTTTTTATGCTTATAAGTAAACTTAATATGAGCAAAAAACAAGACAGACGAAAATAATGGAATTTTAAATTATTCATATTTTTTAGATTCACACGATAAGTATACATAATACGAGCAAAAAGAAAACAGAAAAAACAATGTAATTTTAAATGACTTTTTTATGTTTACATAACAAGTATGATATACATAATATGAGCAACAACAAAACCGAAAAAAATATGGTGATTTCGAGTCGTTTTTATATTTTATGTTTACATGACAAGTATACATCATATGAGCAAAAACAATACAGCAAAAAACAATGTAATTTTATGTTTACATGACAAGTATACATCATATGAGCAAAAACAATGTAATTTTATGTTTACATGACAAGTATACATCATATGAGCAAAAACAATGTAATTTTATGTTTACATGAGAAGTATACATCATATGAGCAAAAACAATACAGCTATAAACAATCAAATTTTATGTTTACATGACAAGTATACATCATATGAGCAAAAACAATACAGCCAAAAACAGTATAATTTTATGTTTTACATGATAAGTATACATCATATGAACAAAAACAATACAGCCAAAAACAATGTAATTTTACGTTTACATGACAAGTATGCATCATATGAGCAAAAACAATACAGCCAAAAACAATGTAATTTTTAGTCATTTTTATGTACAACTTTTTATGATAAGTAAACATAATTCGAGCAAAAACAAACCAGAAAAAAACAATGCTATTTAAAGTTATTTTGATTTTTATGTCTACATATAAAGTGTATATACGAGTATATTACAATAGTATGAGCAAAAACAACGCCGACAAAAACAATGCAATTTCAAGTGGACGCTCTTAAATTATATGGATCTGGGTTTATTGTCCGTCGTTATCGTGACCCCAGTAAACTAGGCTTCTGTCTTTTCTCACTGGGAGCGTATGAATATGAAAAAGGTTGATATTTTTTACTAATTGTTGATTATTATTTTGTAATTCCATCGCCAAAAATTCTCATAAACTTCAAAAGTTGTAAGACCAGGTTATAAGTATGAATGACGCGAGTCAACCCTTTTCGTACTTTATTTATTTCAATGAATGAACAAACTTTATTATTACTAAATATATTTTTCTAAATATATACAGATGCCGGAAAGTTCCTAATCTAATGCCCTCAGCCATTAGCTTCATATCCTTACACTCAACTTGTTGTTTTTTATATTTTAAATTAATCAATAATAGTGGGCTCAGATCCCGAATCAAAACGCTCTTGAGGAAAGTCTTCTTCTTCATCGTCTGCTTTCTTTCAAACTCGGCGCACCACCTACATCCATCACCACCACCTACTTCTCGGTTCTGGGCCATGTTGAATGCAGCGCTAATAGAGGATCCTGTCACCTCCTTTATTTGGTCCGTCCATCTCATAGGACACCTTCCTCTTGATCGCCTTCCCTCAACTGTCCCCGTGATCATCAGCTTCTCCAGACTAGTAACCCACCCGAATTCCTTTTCAGCATGTTGTGTCTCAATTCTTGGATGATATAGACGTTGCTGCATCTTGCAGTCCATAAGATATGGAACATACGCATATATAGTAATTTTATTATTATTGCTAGTGGTGTAAAGAATTTGTCTCACGATTATAATGATAAGACCAGGTAGAAGATGAATAAACAATTTTGTATTATATATTCTTCTTCCAAGGGTGTTAAAATTGCTACGCTTTATTATTTACTTTCATAAAATCAAACTTTTACACTTTATCAACATAAATCAATAAACTAATTGGCGATGGAAGACGATAACCGCTGATAAAGTCTGCACAAGCGATCGTGAGTTGAGATCTACTATACACGTGTATGTAGCTTACAATATATAGTCTACATTAACCAGACCCGAGACAGAGTACCCGGGTGGCAGAAAGCTGAAAGTTTGATCTGTTACGAAACTCGGATCAAAGCGTTTCTCGAAGACACGAGAAACTTTAGCGAGGCTCGCTCTGCGAAGCTTTACTTATCTCCGATGGCTTTGTGTTACACGAGGTGACTGAACTTTTCTCATCAGAGGTGGACATGTATTATTTTTATGCATATGATTTCAAAATCTAATTTTTGAAAATAAATGGAACATTTCTTTTTTGATATAACCTCTACAAGAGTGTAATCTTGAGAAATTTAAGCTTCGAAGTGAATACTTACCATCACGTTGTTTCTCTTTGGGGTAAACAGTTCGAACCTCACGCTCATGGAATGACACAGATATTTTTCCGTCTAGTATTCGGAGGTATAAGGATATCTATAACTTCGGCTATATATGATATATATATATATATATATTATATATATATATTTATATATATATATATATATATATATATATATATATTATATATATATATATATATATATATATATATATATATATATATATATATATATATTATATATATATATATATATATATATATATATATATATATATATATATATATATATATATATATATATATATATATATATATATTATATATATATTATATATTATATATATATATATATAATATATATATATATATATATATATATATATATATATATATATATAATATAT